>JARHVA010000420.1:1452500-1545000 GCA_037957365.1 Torreya grandis | reverse complement strand
CCACATGGATTTCATCCATGATTTTCCCAATTCAACATTGTATTATGCCAAACTAGGACATACGTGAAATACCACTGAACATGTCTTTGGCCCAATTATGCAAGGTAGCTCAATGGATCTAATAAATTATTTATATAAAACAATATTAATCAAATGTTACTTATCATAGCCATGAAATTTAAGGAGTGTCATACTAAAAACATTCATTTCAATAGTGGTATTGATAACCACATTGGTACATTACTTGCCATATATGAGGGGATTGAGGTTCAAAAGATCTTGGAATGATGAACTATTTTTATTTGAATCCTTTGGAACCACACTTGGACTTATATTTTCTAGGCATTTCATGATTTGGATACTCTTTTGTTATAAAACCTCTTTTAATAATGTTTTTTCCCTTATCTTAAATTTGGTTTGACAACTTCTCTTTTAGTAATTTCATTTTTGCTTATTTTAGATTTTATAACCTTTTCTTTTCCAATTATTCCCTTTGTAATTTATCTTTTTTATCTTATTTATTTTTTCTCTATATTTATCTAACATATCTTTTTGAATCTTTTATTTTTCTAATTTATCCTTTAATAACCACTTTTGTACTAGTTCTAATTTTGACACTTTTTGTACTTACTCTTATTCGATTGGAGGTTTCTTGATTAATGTATCACTTATAGTATCACCATTATAAATTATCTTTTGTAATTTTTTTAAAATCCAAATAATTATCTATATGATTCACACACATTATTTTATATGTACAAAAATATTATGATTTTCTTACATTATGTAGAGGAGGTAGTTGGATCAACATATTTTGAATCATTTCCCTTAGAATATTACTTTAACTCTTATAATCCATTTTCATATATTTTAAATAACTTATTTTATATTTATTCCATTATAATTTTTCATTTTTATATGAAATATTTTTAGGTAAAACATTGGTAGATGAAGATGCACATACATGATTAATAATATCATATTCTAGATTGTTTACACACGTAATATGAAGTTCCAATAATGTGATTTTTACACTACACCAATGATTTTTTATTTTTTAAATCTAATATTAACTTTACCATAGTGATGATTTTATCCTTTAGAGCTTCACAAACAAAAACCCTAGGGGATTTAATTTGAATGCATACATACACCCTAAATAGGATATGTGAGAGTTGGAGGGGTTTGAGGAAGGATAAGCTGGTTACTTTCATTTATAACTATAGGATGGGATACCTTAACACTTGGTATAGTGATATCATAGACCTAGTTAGAGGGAAATTAGCTATCACAACCTTGAGGGTTAAGAGGAGCTTCTTTATTAACCATGTTAAATTTTATAAATAGTAAATGATAATAAAAAAAGAGAGACACAAGAATGTGATAAAACACTCCAACATGATAACAAAATAAGAATTGAATTTTAAAAATTATGAGGATAACATTTTATAAGGAAACCCTAGTGAAAACTAGGGATTTCCATGTTAAACAAAAAATGGGTTCAATAATATGTTTTATCAAAATTGGGATTTACGTGAAAACCCTAAATGAAAATGCCACTATGAAAAATTAGGAGAATAATATAAAAATGATAAAATTCATTGATTGAAAACTACAATATTATGAACACTTATTAAAAATAGTAAAGTGTAAGGATAAGATAAATAATTAGTTAGAAACTATGCCTTTACGAGGAATCAAGGTCTGAAACTTACTATGTAGAAAGGTCTAGTGACTAGAATTAGGATACTAGAACTAGATTTGGTTTTGGAAAATAACATTAGGAAGAGGATACTAGAGGTGTGGTGATATTGTCTAACATAAGTCATTCCTATTAGATTTTAATGAGGATATCATGGTTTATGGGTTCTTTTTGCTTTTGTTTATAGAGCTTATATATGGTGCAAGAGCTTATGAGAACTTACAAATACCACTATGTAATTGATATTCCTTCAAAACCCTAGTTATTTGAGATGTGAAGACCATTATAAATCAATGGGTAAAAATTAATGAGTGATTGAATTTGGGTGATAACTCAATACCCCATGTGTTGAGTAATGCCTACATACCAATAATGTTGAGAGGGATCAAATTTAATGTAGTCTCCCATGTTATGGTGGTGTGTGAATAACTGCTGCAATATGATAGATATTGGTGTAATAATTATGTGATTAGATTACTTAACCATGATATTTGACCTATAAAATGCATTCATACTTTATCTATATTCTATTATGGATATATGCAATTAGAATTGGAAGGAGTATGTATTCTGTTCTTAGTGTGCAAGTGTGATTTTGGTGGTTTTTGTGTGGAAGCCTCTTTTTTCTAGATGGTTTGAAAAGTGTCTATATAGTTATATCATTGAAAATCCTTTGATTTGGGATTATTAATGACTTGGGCCAACCTTAATATAGCTTTGAAGTTTTAAAATTATCCATTATTTGGTGGGAAGACAAGAGAGGGGGGAAAGGACACTAGAGCAATGTGCTCTTATCCCCTAGGGTGCTCCTATCTAATTGGTCATTTTACCATGATTATGGTTAGGTATGGCCTAAAATGTGTATAATATTGAAAATTATGGGATAAATTAATTCAAGGGTCATATATCATCTTAGAAGAATGTGCAAGGTGGTCTAAGGTGATCAAAAGGGGCCTTAAGATAGGTCTAAATATATGTGTGCAAAAGAGTCATAACAAGTGCATGATTTTAGATTAAATGTTAATTTTATGTGTCTATAACTATGTAGATAATGACACATTATTAAATAATATATTTTCAAGAGGTCTCAAATAATATTGTATTATATGGTTTTATGATCTTCTTATTCAAACATTAAAGGTTTTCAACCCTTTCATAAATTAGTTTTTAACACACTTTTATATCAACATTGGTGAGAATTTATCATATACATAAATTATAAAGCTCAAACAAGGATCTAATGAAATAATCAATGAATATGTGCTAAGCTACAAGACTATGCTATAAAAACAACAAACAACTGGATGATAATGAGCTCTAAGATATACTTAAAGTTTTTTAATTTAACTTTAAGAGTCAATTATGTTCAATAAGTTAAAATATTTCAATGATCTATGCCATAAAGTTAAAGAGCTTGAGGTCAAGTTTCTTACCTTTAAAAATATTAAATGTAATCATAATGCTCCTTCTACTTCAAATGTAAAATTTTAAAGCAATCCAAATTATAATAATAAACCTACCCAAAAAATGAAGTTAAGGTTAAAATTAATGTCATTTTACATTTAACACAGAATCTTAAATTAAAAGCTCCACCAAGGAGGTGATTTTAAAGGTTTACATCACATCCTCATGTATTATTGCAAAATATACTTTAATGAAATCTAATTACTCTACCTTCACCAATAGAAGTGGACATGTCTAGACCACAATTTAAATTTTTTGATGGAAATACATATTGTGATTATCATAGATGTATTGGGAGTTCTAAAAATAGATGTTTCAAGATCAAGCACAAGATTCAATATCTCATTGATTAAAATATTATTTATATTGGAAAACCTATTGAAGAAGTTTAAGCCACAAGTAAATGAAAATACAAAGCTCAAAATGTACAAATATTCTCTTCTTGATCACGAAGCAAATAAAATGGACAAATCTCAAGCACATTATGCATATAATTCTCATTCTCCTCCTTATACATATGAACATCCACTTGATAACATCATTGGAATAATTATAAGGAAACAAGCATCACATCCTATGATTAGATTTGATGATTGTGAAATTTTTGATGATGATTCAAATAAACATGCACTCTTTATTAAAGCATTTGATTAAAAACAATCCATATATAGTGTTATGATACAAAATAAATCAATTGAAAGTGTGTGGAACATAACACTCCTTCACACTCTTGGCTATACATATAAAGATTTACATGATACTTCCAGAGTTTTTAAATCATTTATGGTCATATAGATGACACTCTTGGGAATATATTATTACCTCTACAAGTGGCACCTTTCATAGTGCCTAATCCATTCTAAGTTCTACCAAGAACAAGGGTCTTTAATATGTTATTAAGACTCGCTTGGATAAAAATTATTAGAGCAATATATTCTACAATACATAAATTCCTCAAATATATTCATGATAACCAAGTGGTCAAAATTAAATAATACAATATAAATATCCTTTATATGAAATGCTATTTACATATATTATAGAATAGATTCCTAGAACAACCATTGAAAAACATGGTAATGAAATAGCCTACAAAACTATTTAATAACATGATCTACATATCATAAATCAGACTATAGAATCAATTTCTCCATCTAATTATGAGCATGATATAGTTACACATGAAGATATTTAGTAAATGCCAAAGAGCATGGTAAATTTTACTAAGTATAAAATGTCGCATAAAAGGAGATATCTATATCCTAATGCAGCACAAGTTATTTAGAGAGCTTCACCATAGGTACATGTTTTCACATATTATCTTATCACACATGAGAGTACATGATTACATGAGGATATGAGTAGTTATTTGTAAGTTTATGTTACAACATATGATCATAATTAAAATTTAGAGGCATATATAGTTAGCACTTCTTCTTCACATGAAGTCATTCATTCATACAATGAAATTGGGTATACATATGTGCATTTTATTGATGATAGCCTTGGTTAGAAAGAACCTTGTACTTCCTACCAATATACCAATTAGCTTGAGTCTCTTGATTAGTTACCTAGGTAATTTTCATTTTTCCATTACTCTTATTTTACTCCATTTTTCTCTTTTTATCCCTTATCCAAAAGCTATTCTATACGTTGGCTTTATTTTTCACTTTGGGTAAATTCCCTCTTGATTTTAAAACCAATTTGAACAATCCAAAGTAATTATACTATTGAAAATTTCAATGACCATTCTTTATTATTATTGATACATTATAAGATATAGCTTTCCTTGTAGTTACATGATCACATTTATCTCTTTCCCATTGATGAACATGTATATTATTATTTATCTTAATCATTTGAGTTATATTTATATGATTTATTTACACGTGCATTGGAAGCACATTGCTTGCATTACTTCTTGCAACACCATGATTTATCACCTTGTTGAGGATTATTCTAATCCCTTCCACTTCATCTCTTTTTGTATCCTTACTTATTAAGAAATTTTCAATTTCAATATTTTAAAAAATATAAAAAATTAAATGCCAAAAAAATAAAAATCAAAAATCAAAATATTTTCAAAAATTCAAAATTAAGACCTGAAAATCATTTTCAATTATCTCTAGCTTACTACTTTCCATATGTTATTTGCTATATGTTATATAAATAACATATTTTGTTTTTGTAAGTACATATTATTTTTCATGAGGTATTTGAATGTGATACATGACATACTTTTACATGATTTTGATATTAGGATTCACTTATAAACCAATATACTTGCAATGTTGGGGCATCTCTTCATTCTAATATATAATTAAACATGTATCTATCCACAACATTTCTACCATTTTGAGCTACATATCATACATATTTTTTTCTGATAACTCATAATTTACATTGTGTTACATGAAAAACTATCTTCTAACATTGACATGGATCCATATCATGGATGTAGACCAGTTTCATTTGTTTGATTAGTTTTTATTACTTTATTGCATGATATGTTTGAAATTTATTTCTTATTGCATGTGGTTTATGGCCTTGTATGCATAATGTTTTTTGGTATGATATCATCATTCCATTTACATGTGCCCTTGGCCTTGTGTGTTTATGTGACATATTTGAATATTGGGCCTTATATGTTATACTATATGAAAATTATGTGACATTGTATGATATTACTTATATATTCATTTCTTGTTACTATAGTTCCATGATTCATATCATGCAATATTCCTACTCTCTACCCATAATTTTGTGCCATGATACATACCATGCACATGATTCTTATGTGATTTAATGATATATCAATATAATACATGTTCATATGCATATTAAATGCTCTATTCAGTAATATGATGCAATTAAATTAAAATTTTTAGAGTGATACTACATTATTATATATTTCATCTATTTTATATTTCTATTTTGAGATAAGCAAATTTAAAGTTACATCCCTCATCTCAAAATGGGGGCATCACAATGGGTTAGTATTGATAATTTCAGCCTCATGATAAAATTTAATATGTATGGTAGTATATAGTTTCAACTATTGTAGCATGATTCAAATTTTTTATGTTATGGGGGAATGAGAAATACATGTGAATTCATTACTAAAGTTAGAAGTGGTAAAAAGCTATAGATTTAAATATTTCCAAAGTTAAAATGGAATTCAACATTGATTCATTATATTATAGGGAGCATGATTCTAATTCATTTTCAAGTTACTACATGGATATTTCAAAAAAATCAAAGTTAAAAAGTTTCAAAATTTACAAAATTTTAAACAAAAGATGAAGTTCAAAAGTTTCAAAGTTTTAAAGTTTAAGATATAATCTAGATCTGTCTAAAAAAACATGATTTGTATTCATGTTGCATGTGGGAATGCATACAAATAATATTTTCACACTTTATCAATTACTGATGCTTTCTATCTTGCAAGAACCCATCAAGTCTCAATCTCTCTAAGTGTACACCCTAAGGGGTGCACAAAAAAAGGGGTGGGTAGACCATTGGTGCTTTATAATATTTTTGTCCCTTGTTACACTTGCTATCTACACACTTGTCTCTTAAAAACCATTCTCCTAAGCTTTGAATCCTATTTTCACCCTCTTCAAATCATTTACCATCTTCATTAGACATTTCCCTAACGTAAACCTTTTTTGATAGTTTACATGACTATGTCAGCCACATCAACTTTGTATTATTATTTACAAATCTTACTAAGAACTAAGTCATCCATGGATAATATAGTTCATTATCTAGTATGTTTTTTTCTCAATTACAATACAAGATTGACCGAGTCAACCTTGTCAGCCAAAAATTTTAGAAGGGTTTAAGGTTAGATATGCCTATATAAACACATCTATATCACCATTATTAGAGAGATAACAAGAGTTGATTATCCGTTTATGATTATTTACAATGTCCTCTTCCATAATCTACTTGAGGAGTATTAGCTTAGGGTTTATACTGGGAGAATAATCTAGTCTTATGGATATGTCTTAGATGTTTTGGCCTTTCTTAGTGATCCTTACAAACCACAATAACCTATTGTGAAGCATATTTGGCTAAGGGTGAGATTGAGTTTTAATGGGTTCATCTTCCAGATAAGTATCTCTAACTTTACTCCTCATTTAGTAGATAGAATTAACACAAGTAATGTTTTTTGAATATATTGCTCTCTCCATGTATTAGGGTTTCACCTATATATAGCTTAATTAGGATTCTCTTACGTATGTTTATTTTTATTTTTTACTAACCCTCATATCGTGCCATAATATTTGGTGAGCAATAGATTATATTTTTCTCTACTTGTTATTAGTATAGTGAATATGAAAACATAGGACTTAGTTAGGGTTATTCCATAGTTTTGACTGAGGAGGCTTTGAAACCATCCCTAGTGATATTATTATGGTAAGAGATCCTTTGGCTAGGTTTAATGGATCCATATTGGTCATGACACCAATTATCTAATGTATCCCCAATCAAAAGTGTAAGTAGCATCTATCCTCTTCAATCTAGTATTTATTTATAGATCTATTGCATTTTCCATTGCATACATTCTAGTGAATGTGACATGAATCTAACCCTTGTAGGTTTCATTTCATGATTTTCATTTCTATCATTATATTATTCTTCTATATTTGTGATACTATGGCAACTAGAATGGTATAGTTATAACTTTTGTGCATAGGTTTAACACATAGTCATATCAAAATAACTTTGCTCTTTTTGTTTAGGTCTTCATCAGATATAGGTTAATATATTAGACAAGTTGATAGAGTATTATTATTTAGTTATAGATAACAAACTAAGTTAACTAGGTTGACTTAGTCTTCTAGTCAGCATCCATAACAATAAACTAAGTTGACCAGGTCGACTTAGTCTTCCAGTCAACACCCAAAATAACAAATTAAGTCATGCAGGTCAACTTAGTCTTATAACTAGCATCTAGATAACAAAATAAGTTTTGAAGGTCAATTTAGTCTAATAATCATCATATAAAACAACAAACTAAGTCATGTAGGTTGACTTAGTCATCTTATCAGGATTTAGTAAATAGGGTTTTATATAATTGGGTCAAACTAGTTGACTTAGTTTATAGAACTTGTAAGAAGTATTCAAAGTACTACAAAAAAAAAATTCAATCCTAATCATCTTCCAACCCACCAAGATTCCTCTATTTCTCTCTCTTTCAATTTAGTACTTCATTATAATTCTATATTGTGTAAGTTATTGGCCTTTAAAAATGCAATCTTACAACAAACTAAGTTGACCTAGTCAACTTAGTTCTGTATCCTATCTTCTGTCTAAAAGACTAAGTCAACCAAGTCGACTTAGTTCTTAAATATTCTTGCTTATAAAGAACATTAGTGATCCAATAGACTATATTTTGTATTATTTTTATATAGCATCATATGAATCAACTTTGTAACATTGTTAATTTGGGAATTAACAACTATACACTAGTAATTAATTCACACTTTCATTTTTAACTATTTACATGCTTAAAGTAGCTCAAATATTATAAGTAGGTGGTTTTTTAAATTACCATTTATTTTCAATATTTTTCTCTTTTTTCACATAGTACCAAATCACATAATACTCAAAATGAATTTAACATTTATCTTCCCAAGGCCTACCTACTTGGATTTCATCACCAAGGGGGAAGTTGACTTAGTTTTATGGCCAAGTATAAACACATGGTTAATTTTATATATTTTCAAATCACTCGACACACTTATCACTATGAGATTGTGAAGTGAGGGGGTAGGCCCCAATACCAAGTTAGTACCATTGCTAATATAGATCCTTTTAAACCTAAACATCCTAAAAACATCCATAGATTGATTTTTAGTTCCCTATTTTCATCCAAATTTCCTATCACATAAAATAAAAATTTATAATAATATGAAAACACTAAATATGACCACTTAGTTAAAATTTACTTTTCAGTTGACTACTTACTCTCTAATCATTATGTATTGTATTGCAAAAACTTGCATTGACCAACATTGGTGCAAAATTTTGTGATGTGTTCCCCAATTAGACCATTCTCATTGATAAAATTAATTATGTGTTTGTTTATATTTATTTATCATAATTTTATTGCAAAAAATTTCTCAAATTTTAGCACAATGTCATTTTGTTTGACATAGTCTATTACCAATTGTCTTTTTCCTTGACTGCAATACTATGTCAACCAAGTTGATCCAGTACTCCTTTATATCAATAAAGTTATAGTAATAAGTCAACTTGGTCAACTTTTTATCCTTGTTAGACTATATTTTCCGCTATCTATAGTACTAAGTTGACTTGGTGGACTTAATACTCTTTTTTGCCAATCAAGTTATAGCACTAAATTGACCTAGTCTACCCTATATCCTCATCAGACTATGTTTCTCCTTATCTACAATACTAAGTAGAATTGGTTGAATCGATACTCTTATTTACCTTGTGTTTAGTATTAATAATTCAACCTAATCAACTATGTACTCTTCTCATCTCCCTTTTCATCAATACATAATTTACCTAGTCGACCTTGTATTTGATTCATGCCCCTGCTCTCCTATATGGATTACTTAGTTATTTATTTCTCATTCCTTATAATTTTATTCCTTTCTCCAAACATCATGAATTCCCCTATTAGAATATTCTTGGATAACTTAAATCCATTTAGACACTATATTGGGTATTTTTTCTCCCTGTCTTTACCTCCCAACAGAACGCTCACTCTTGGAGACATCTTTCACTCCATCTATGGATTGTAACATGGTTCAAATCAAACCTCAAGATGAGGTAAGTGGATCCAATCCTTTTTTTACCTATCAAGACAATTCTCATATTTAATCTTTGCAACATAATGTGGGATCAATTAATGCAATTTTATCTAACAATCCCACTAGTAATCCACCTTCTAATAATTGTCCCTCTAATAATAATTTAGGGATTTATCCTACAAACACAAACCTAAAAATTGATATAACTTAATTTATTACAAAAGTCTTATAAAAAATGAACCTAATTCAAACTTATAACACCTCTCAAATGATGTAATTAAATATCATTTAATCAATATGGATAATCAACCTTCGCTTCTCAATCCTCAAGCTAATCCTAATTTTATTCCTCCACCTCTTAAATATGCCTTAGGAAATGTTATTACTCAACCTATTATGAATAAAAAAATCCTTCATAATATCCAAAATGAGACTTTAGTTTGTTTCATCATGTCTATTAAAATTGATAATATATCTCCAACTATCAAGTATGATAGGACTAAAGACCTTTCATCCTTTCTCAAAGCCTTTGACAATCTTTACAAAGAATGGATCCAAACTAATAATTTTACCACAACTAAAGTTTTTGTTAAAACCTTCATTATAGATGTATTGAAATGGTATAACCAACTTCCCCAAAATTCCATTTGGTGACTTGAGGATTTAGTCAACCCTCTAGTTAAATAGTTTCAACATAATGACATTCATAAAAATTGCCTTAGCCATTTCATCAATGTTAAGCAATCTCCCACCAAATCATCTCATGATTTTATCAAATTTTGGAAATATCTCAGCCAACAAGCTAAACATAACATTACTGGTGACAATTTTTTTAAACTCTTTATATCTACTTTATCCCCTTCACTTCAATATAAGGTTCAAACTTTTGTTCCTCAAATGCTTAATGAAGCTCTTGATGAAGAAAAAATTCAAGACTTCCTCATGAATCAATTGGATCCTAATATCAAATTCTTTAAAGGATATTTTCAAAATTCTACTGATGTCACACTAGAAATACTCCTAAAACCAAGCCAGGGTTTGCCAAATCTAAAAATCCCCCATCATCTCACATACTACTAATTATGTAATAAATGAAATAATTCTTATCACTATTTAAACCATTTACTTATCCTAATAATCCTCCTAAATGGTCTGAATCTAATAAATTTTATTGGTCCCATGGTGACATTGGTCATTCCTATGAAACTTATTTAGGGTTTACTAAATTTTTTGTCTCCTACATGCTTGGGGATTCCTTCAATCATGAAGCCATGATCCAACTCCATCATCAAGAGTAAAAAAATGCTACTCAAAAATGACAAGATCCTAAAGCTTCTTATTATAAAAAGCAAAAATATATTTCCACATCTAATCATCAAAAAAATACCAAGGATGTTTATGCTAGTAATATCAACTATGACCAATATTACAATAATTCTCAATATGTTAATACTACTAAGGCCAACTTTCATTTCAAACTAGTTCACAAAGATCTTATCACAAAACCTAAGAAACCATCTTTTGAATAACATATTCTCAAATATACTACAACCACTCATTTATCTTTATAATCCCATGAGTTACCACCTCCTTCTTCTGAACCCACAACAACTTCCATTCCTTCAAAATATACCTTACCTTCTAAATCTCACACTAGTTATTCTTATAAATCCCATTGAAAATTTCTCAAAGAAATTAACTCCATTCCTTGAAAGATTCCCCTTATTGAGTTAGTTCATACTTCCCCTTATCATTCCTAGTTCCTTATGCAAAAATTATAAGAAATTTAAGATCCATCTCCTATAGGTGAAGAACCACCCTCTATTAAGCATCAACCTACCAACATGCATACCATTGAATCCATTATTCCTTTTTCCAAACCATCTATTGAATTTCTTGAAGAGGACATGATTAATGAAGAGATCCCTTTTTATACTGATTATCCACCCCTATTCATTAAAATATCCATTAATACTACCCTTATTTATAAATTTTAGTTGATGAAGGGTTTGGTATTAATGTGACATTTTTGTGGTTCATCCAATAACTTGTATATAATAAGGATCATCTCAAGCAAACCTACCTCACCTATCATGGATTTGATAAAACTAATCAAAATAACTTGGTTGTATTTGGCTTCCCTTATTAATCATACCTATGATCATTCAAATTAAAATTATTATCCTTGATTTTCCCTTATCTTATAACATACTCCTCAATTACCCTTTGACTCATAGTATGAGGGCCATTACTTCTTCTGGTAGCCAATACATGAAATTCCTACATAACATCAAATAATATAAGAATGAGGCCAATCCCAACCCTTTGAGTTTCAACTTACCAATCCAAAACCTCAATATTAAATTCCTACCATCAACAATGCTCTTTTACCTGAATTCATCAACATTAATCTAGACTTATAGGTCACTCTTGATGATTTATATGATGATGAACCTAATGACTTGTAACATACTTGTAACACTACTAAGCTACCTCTTATATCTTGGAGTGTCTTACTGCATCCTTATTACCTCATGATCACATTATTCCTTTATAGACATTGTAAATCCACACACCTACAATTTCAAATGTCAAAAATACCCCTATACCTACCCTAGGACCCCCTTGGGACCAACCTACACCTATTAGGCTTAAAACAACAAATCTACACTTAGTTTCACCTAACTAAATAAACCTAGCCTTCAATACCTACCCCTACGAATCTTGACCATCAATTGTCATGGTGACCACTGATAGTCAGCCTTGGGAACCCCTAATTGTCGACGTTAGGGTCAACCTTTTAGCTAAGAGCATATAAGCTCTACTGACTATTTTCTAAATATAACCTTGTATAATTTTTGTCGTGAGAATTTTCATGTAAAAATTACATTTAGATGACCCACTTACACCTTCAATTTGAACTCTTTCTTATGCCTATAAGAGAGAGAAAGAGAGGCCTAGGAGGTTAAATCGATCTATAATAATTATCAGGAGCTCAGGTATCTAGGAGTTTTATTTTATAAGTCAATCAGTGTTATTAGTGTTATCAAGCATTAGCTATCTTATTGAGAGCCAAATCACCATCACCTCTTAACAAAGCTTCCAAGTAATGCTACTTTAATAAAATCAAGTCAGATTCTACCATTAGGCTAGCTGCATCAACCACCCACCCAACTGACTTTTGGTAAGACAAGTGCTTGTTTGTCAATGTTCATGTGATTTTATTCCATTTATTAATAAATATAGCCCTTATCCAATTCCAAAAATCTGTTTTTGGAATCTCATAATATTCTATTGATCAAACCTAGAAATACACAGTAAACCACTAATGGTCAGATCCCAACCATCGACGGCTAGGCATAACCACTAATGGTTACCCCAACTGTCGATGGTCACCTATAGTAGAAAAACCAACAACCTATTTTCACCTACTAAACCCCAACCAAATCTATTTTTCTATGTTTCTAACCACTCACAAACCCTTTTTAGATTTTTTGAAGCATACCCTAACCCCTTAGCACTATTATTAATTGGTTTATCACAAATTTGATCATTTATACTCTATTTTCTTAGCAAGTATTCTCATGTTCAATTTTAGTAATCTTTTTTAGTTGATGCGAGTACCTTATTTCCAATTCTATAAACTTAATTTTTGGAAATATGTGGATTGATATCCCCTAAAGAATTTCTCCCTTCCAAGATCTAGTTATCGCTAGGCAATCCACCCAACTATCTATCTAACAAACAAGTTTACTTTAGTGCTTTCTTTCTATAGGTCTTCCTCCCAAGCCAAAGAGGAGCTCTTCACAATCTTCTGATTCAACATGTGCACAAACAAATAGGTTTTTCAGCCATACATGTATCATGTTTATTTTCTCTATTTATTTATAACTTAAGTAAAAATTTACATGAAACATTTGGCACACCTAGTGGGACCTAGAGTCTTTATTCACATTTTATTTGCATTTGTATGCTCTTCTTTCTATTTATGCACATAATTGAAACTAAAATTTCTTTTAGGGTTTAAAATCAACTACATCTACTGCTTGATTTTAACATTAGTTCACTTTGAATTAAAGCATAGTAATCTTATTGTAACATCACCTTTGTTGCACACACTAGCCAGACCAATTTCATCAATCAAACATCAAAACATTTTGAGATAAAACTTGACTAGGATTTCATCACCTAGAGATCACCTTACCCATTCTCAACAATCCTACTTGGAGGTCATTACCAAGGGGAGAACCAACTTAGCTCTCTAGTTGAGTATAAACTCTGGATATCAATATATATTAGCTAAGCACCTGATACCCTTATTGCTATGGGATTATGGAGTAAGCGGGTAGACCCCAATACCAAGCCACATATTGATTCTAATATAGATTATTTTGAGTACCTAAAAAACTTGAAACCAACCATATATTTCTTCTATAGTAACTAATATACAAGCCAACTTCTATCACACATTCTTATAAACTAAGGCATAATCTAAAAGTGAGATTAAAACTAACCTCTAGGCTTAATTTACTTCATAGTGTGTGTCTTGATTGCCTTGATCATTTTCTTGTATTATTCTTGTTTGAGTGGTGAGTTTTTTCTTATTTTCTCTCCCCTTTTTTTGTATGGTTCTCACTCGTCAACAATGAAGAGAACTAGTAAAACCAAACCCATCACTTAAATCAACCTCCTCTACCTCCTCATCTATGGAGTACATCTCTGAGGTAGAAGATTCACCTCATCCATTAGGAAGCTCTACTTTTCCTTGGGTATTTCCCTAAGGAGACATGGATTTTACCACTTTTCTAGATAATAATCTAGTTGCCCTTCATCACTATCTTAACACCTCTTCTCACCATATCCTAGTTTTAATTCCACATCCAAATCCTCTTTATGGGATGCCATCCCACCTTATGAAGGGTATCCATGTTACCATGATCACCACATAAACTTTGACCACCTAGGCATCTTTGTTTACTAATTCCTTTGATGCTACAGTTGAAAACTAACCTATCCAACCAACCATTACCCTTACACCTTCCACCCCTACAAAGGACTCCTCTACCTTAGGGGAAACCCAACCATTGACCCATCATGCCCCACTTGCTACTAGAGCACCCACCACTAGCACTACCAACTTCCCCTATATCAAATCTAACCCATGAGTTAATACCCCTTTGCCAAGCTTAGGGGTATCTATCCTTTCTAGTTCACCACCCATAGCACAAAGGGCACTACCTCACCTCTTGTCACCAATCTAACTACCACCTATGCCCAATCCATAAGGACTCCTCCATAGTTACCCATTACACCCAATCTAGGATACATCCCTAACCAGCAAGGGTATGTACCCACTACCTAACCACCATCATCCACCTACCCTACCCAACCTCTATCATGCACATTCCAATATGTAGCAACCTCTCAACCACCAAATAATTACTAGTATGTTGCCAAACCTCAACCACAATATCAATCTTATAATTCTTTTGGCGCACCACCTCAAATTGACCTAATTAAAATGCTCATGGACAAGATGACCAACCTTGATTCATCCATTTTAGGTGTTCATAACATCTTATCCTATGATTATATTTGTAATGAACCTGTTCATCCTTTTATCCCCATCAAACCTTACCCTCCTCAATAGTAGCTTCCACAATTTACCATATTTCAAAGCAAGGAGGACCCCCATTAACACCTTAGGGATTTCAATCATGCATGTTACATGATTTATTACAATGATGCCCTTCTCCTTTAAACCTTCCATATGTCTTTATCTGACATAACACTCGACTGGTATAGTGCCCTCACCAAGCATTCCATCTTTTCTTTCATCTAACTAACACAAGTCTTCTTAGATCACTTTTCAATTAACATTTCCAAGAAGGTCTCTATTGTGGACCTCTATTATATCATGAAATTTGATGATGAGTCCATTGCCAATTTTATCACCCATTGGAGAAGCTTGATTAATCAGCTTTCATTTTCCCTACCTCAACCTAAACTTATAAATTTTTTCACTTGAGATCTTATACACTGCATGTCTAAAACTTCAAAACTTATGATGAGGCCTTTACCATGGTACATAAGCTAGAAAATTGAGCCATAAATGAGGGGAAATTGAAGTTACAAAACAAGAACTCTACCTTCAAGACCAACTAAATCTCTTCCTCTAAACCAGGTAACCAAGCCAATACTAGAACCAAGACCAGGCCAACCATGAATGCCATCATCCTTAAAACCACTATTCCACCCAATCTCAATAAATAAAATTATCCCATTACCTCCAACCAAAATATAAGGAACCCAAACTAAAGAAACAAAAAATAATTCACTCCACTTGGAGAAACTTATGCCTCAGTTCTAGAGAAGCTACTAAAAGCTAACCTTATACAACTTCCACCCATCAAACCTCCCCAATAGTTTGATTCTTCTCATCCAACACCTACTTGGTATAATGAGAATAACCTATGTGATTTTCATTAGGTAATTATACTTGATGTCAGCTAATGTAATACTTTCAAGAATGTTGTTCAAAGTCTTAGAAACAAAGGGAAACTCATGCTGGATAATCCTAATGCCCCTCAAAATCAAGTTCTTGACATCTTCAAGAAACCTTTTTCCAACCATGCCCCTATCAAATCCAAGGACAAACAAGATGAATATTCTCATGATGTCCACATGGTGAATATGGTCCTCAATGCACCTATTATCCAACTTACTTTCTTTTCCCCCACTTCATCTACCTAGGTAGTGAAGTCACTTTCCCTTCCTTTGGAGGCCCAAACCAAGGAGGTTCATTTTTCCTTAGCTTCTCTCATATAGGCTTTGGAATTTTAGTCACCCCTTTAGATGGCCAACCTTAATAAATAACCATTCCTAGCCCACCATCATCCCTAAGTATAAACGAACGCACAATTATGGACATCATACCCAAGGGAGCAAATTTTTCAAAAATACCTCTCATAGGGTGACCACCTAGCCTGAACTTACCTCTCTTAATTAAGGAAATGAATGAGGCTATCAACCCTTCTCAACCCATAGGTGTCTCCTCAACACATACTACCCTAGAGGCCAAACTAATATACAAACATTTTTCCAAACTCATTCAAATGTTAGATATGGCTACAAAACCAAACATGGATCGAACCACTTTATGGCAATAGTTAGGGATTCCCCCCATCAACAAACTTGAACCTTCTAACATGCCCCTAACCATCCAATCCATCATCTCTCCAGCACCTCTTAAACCAATCTAAACTTTTACCAACCCCATACCTTCTTAGTCAACTAGAATAACCACCACATCACCAACCCATCCTTACTCTTAGTGCCTTCCTTACTCAGAGTTTGGTTAACCCATTCTTAAACATAGACTTAACTTCATCCAATCCTATATCTAGGTCTTAACCCACACCAGCCAAGAGGACAAAAACATTAAAGGGACACACAACTAAGACTATGCCTCCTTCTACCTTGCCCTCTATCTTAGGGCCTCACCCTTCCACTTTGCTTAAAAAATAACCCCCCTTTAAATATGTCACCCACTACCATTGATTACACGAACCCACTTATTATTTGATGTGCCCATCCTTCCTAGATTACTAATAGTTATACCATCAAACTTGGATACCCTAAATAACAACATACCTAGACCAAAACCATCAACTATAAACACCATCTTACCTAAACAATCTCTCTCCAAACCTATTGCCACCAACACACCCATCTTACCAACCTAAACCATGATCCCTCAACCTTTATTACCTCTATAAGAATCTTATATGACCATTATTAAATGATTATTTCATACCTCTTGACTCACATTAGCTCCTATCAGACCTTTTGATCCTATTGATTCAAAGTTGACCTAGTACAATGACCATGAAATTTTCTCCTATCACAAGACACCTGGGCATGACATAGAGAATTAAAAAGCTATCTAGGCCATTACCCACCAAATCTATTAAAAGGATTATATTTTAGTAGATGAACTTTTATTCATTCCTCCACCACCATGCCCAATAGGTAATCATCAACACATTCCTAAACCCCCACTCTCACCTTAGAGTGATAGAGAATCTACCCAACCCCCCATCAAACCATACCCCTCCATCCATACCTTAAATAAATCACATGATCACAACAAAAGGATAAAGGGAAGGCCGAAGTGTCCATTCCATGGATGTAGCCACTAACTTACCCTAAACCAAACTAGATCCTAATTTCCACGTCTATAACTAAGCCCAAAGTCACCATCTTAGGCACTTTAGAGGCTAACCCCTCTAAATCCATTAGGAGGGTCATCCTTGAACAACTTCACTAGACCCCAACTAAGATGAGCCTTTATGAGCTCATTTACACCTCATCTCACCATCATCAAGCCATGATCAAGGCTACGCAATCTATTAAGGTTAGACCAAGAAACTCCTAGCCTATAGAGGCATTCATTGATGCTCTCTAAATATCCACCCTTTTTACCTTCAAGGAATTAAAGATACCTTCTATCCAACTTGAAGGCCTAGATCTGCCTCTTTTTATTACAACCCATATCAACTGAACTCATATCAAATAGGTTATGATCGATGGGGGAGCCAGTATCAACATCACCTCTTCCCATTACCATGAGCAACTCAAGCTAATAGATAATGTCTTTTTCAAAACTTTGGCTATATTTAGATTCTTTAACAACACTATGACCACTACCTTAAGAATAATCATCCTTTATATTTAGTTAGGACCTTGCATGCTCCATAAACTCTTTTATGTGGTTAAAGGTGAAATTTAATACAATGTTTTACTAGGGAGACCTTGGATCTGAGCCATGGGTTATGTAGCTTCCACCCTCCATCATTGTGTCAAATTTGAACATAAAGGTCAAGTTTTTACCACACAAGCTGACCCTAACCCTTCTAGAATATGAAATATGACCTATCGACCTAATGACATTCTCCTACCTCCATTTAAATCACTACAAATAACCACCATCAAGCCTTCACCTAATAAAGTTAAAGCCATTACTTCCCATTCCACTAAGGCATCTACTAATTCATCTATCCCTATAGACTAGGTACCCATCACTAATTCTTTAGAACCCACCTTTGAATTCCTTACCCTTGGAGAATATCACCTCCTCACCCTTGATGCCTTCCAGACTCTCAAAGAATACAAAAGGCTCAACTGCCAACTAGGTTATGACCCCAAAATTGGAGCCATTACCCCCTTGGGGCCTATGAGCTATCAAACCCAATTTATTTATGAGGGAATTGACAAGCCACTAAATGCTGCCACCACTCTTTCTCCACCTCAACCATTCCACCTTCTCTTATTTGAACAACCCAAAATTTGACAAATAATACCTTCATAGGTGTGATTGGAAGGGATTTGGTTTAGGATGATATGATTATGACCCACACATGTTGACCTCAATTGAGACCTGAAAGCCTCATGAGAATCATGGCCTTGGCTTCACAGACTACCCCTACTATTGTTGAAGAAGAGACTCCTTCCTCACCAATGCCCCCTCCACCTATGGGTGAGGATGAGGACATCATCCCACCTAAATTTTTTTCATAAAAATGATTACCCTTGGCCCCCTAAATTATCAAAAGGAAGGGGCACTTGTATCTATCCCTTTAGTCCATCCTAAACTGGTAGGGGAAGACTCTCCTACCATTCACACTATCCAGTGCCAGGATGATGATTCCATTCTCACCTACCTTGGTGCACCTAATCCATCCATCCACAAATCCCTACCTCTAGAGACCTCAACCATGTTGAATGAACCCACTACAAATATTGACATAAGCACTCCATAAAACCCCCACATTATCAAAATAGGCCAAACTGTCACCCCTATAAAACTACCACACTTCTCTACCTTCTTCTAGGACGATAATATTGCATTCACCTAGTCATATGTTGGCATGCCTGGTATTGACCTAGAAATTACTACCCACAACATCATGAATAATCATGAATCCAATCCTATCAGATAGAAACTCTACCACACGTATCCTTTCATATCTTTCCTTATCAAACAAGAGCTCTAATGCCTCCTTTTTATCAACTTTATTCAACCCATTGATTATCCTCAGTGGGTTTCAAACATCATGCTTGTCATAAAATCTACAAGGGGACTATGTATGTGTGTGGAATTTTATGACCTCAACCTCACCTACCCAAAGGATGACTTTCCTCTACCTAGAATTGACCAACTTGTTGATCTTACTTCAAGCCATGAGATGTTGTCTCTCATAGATTGATTCTTGGGTTATAATCAGATTTTGATTGCCCTTAAAGATCAACACAAAATTGACTTTATCACTCCATGGGGGAATTTCTAATATAGAATCACGCTCTTTAATCTTAATAATGTTGGTACAACCTACCAACATGCCATGACCTATATTTTCCATGACCTTATCCATACAATCATCAAAGACTATGTGGTTGACCTTCTTAGGAAGTCCAAGCTTCGTAAAGACCATTTTAACATTCTCAAGATTATATTTGAGTGACTTATCCACTATCATGTCCACCTTGATCCAAAGAAATTTATTTTTGGGGTCTTGTCAAGCAAACTTCTTAGCTTCATCATTTCCCCTCAAGGAATCAAGGTTGATCTGGTCAAAATTAAAGCCATCCTCAAGATGCTATCTCCAAAAAATCTTAAACAACTATGTAGTTTGTAGGGGAAGCTTCAATACATTCATCATTTTATCTCCCAACTCTCTAATTTATGTCAACCCTTTCATCACCTATTAAAAAAGGACATCTATTTCAAGTGGAATGTTGATTGTCAAAAGTCCTTTGATGCACTCAAAGGGTACCTTCTATCTTCACCTATCCTCACACCTTCTAAGGGTGACCAAACTTTATACCTTTATATCTCTTCCACTAACCATTCCCTAGGGGTAATGTTTTCCCATTAGGATGAACAACACAAAGAACAATCCATCTATTACATTAACCACACACTTATCAGGTATGAGACTCAGTACACATATATCAAGAGACTATTCTTGGCTCTAGTCTTTGTGACCACTAAACTTTGGCACTAACTTCTTAACCATGAAATTTTTATCATAAATAATACCAATCCACTCAAGTACATGCACTCCAAACCATATCAAAACAAATGTATGTCTAAGTGTCTCATGTTTTTAGCTGAGTTTAACCTTGAGTTCCTCTAGTATAAATCAATCAACGGACAAGTCATTCTTAACCAATTGGTTTAGGCACCCATAAAAAACAACTAACCTCCTCCTCTTGAGTTTCTAGATGAGTCTACTACAAGTTTATCTCAAGCAGATTTCACCAATTAGGTAACCATATTTTTTTATGGTTCCAAATGTCAATGTGGGAGGGGGGCCAATATCATACTTATCCCACTTATCATTGAACCACTTCCTTTATCATTTAAAATAGACTTCAAATGCACCAACAATGTGGCCAAGTATGAAGCCCTAGTAATAGGTCTCCAAACCAACTTAGCCTTAGGAGTCAGAATAATCAATATCATTGGTGACTCCCAACTTGTGGTAAACCAAGTCAACAACATTTACCAGTGTAATAATGAAATGATGTAACTATATAGACAACTAGTTACAAAACTCCTAGCCTCATTCAAATACTACCATATCAAAACCACCTCATGATCCACCAATAAGTTCATTGATACTATGGCTTTTCTTAACTCTCAAATCATGTTGGCACCTTTGGAATCCAAACTATCCATCATTGTCCATTGCCTCACCAAACCTTCTTACACCAAATCAAATACTCCAACCATATTTAGTGTGGAAGATATTCTACCTAACCTTTGTTATCAACAAACATTTGACTACCTTCACCTTATCATGGTTCCCTTTGGCCTCTTTAGGAATGCCCATCAGGCATTTATTTAGAGCACCTCTTATTACACCATTATGGGAGAAATTTTATACAAGTGTTCTTTTGATGGCCTCATATTTCATTGCCTTTATGTTATAGAAGCCTCTCATGATATCAAGGAGACACGTGAGGGTATCTATGAGGGGCACTTCATTAGACTTGTTGTGGCTAAGCGTATCCTCCACCTAGGCTTATATTAGTCCACCCTTAACCAATAATATTGTGATTATGTGAAATGTTGTGTCAAATATCAACAACATTCTAATTTACATCATGCACCTAGCAATGGTCTTCACATTTCTATAGATTTTTGGCCCTTTTCAGAATGGGGTTTGGACCTTATTAATGAAATCAACCCCCACTCTTCATAATGACCTCATTATATCATTACCATGACTGAATATTTTACCAAATGGGTAAAAGTTATTCCCCTTGTCTTGAAAAAAGATGAAAATATTTTCAAATTTATTACCCATCACATCATCTATCATTTCGGTGTTCCCCATATGATCATCATCAATAATGGTAAATCCTTAAAAAACAAACAAGTTCAATGTCTTTGTGACATATTTAGCATTAAACTTAGTTTTTCATCACCTTATCACCCATAAGTAAATGCATAAACACAAGCCTCTACCAAAACCCTTAACAACATGATTACCAAAATGGTTAATGCCTTAGATTAGGATTGGCACTTGCACATCCCTTTTGCCTTATGGGCATATCACACTATTATTTGGATGCCTATAAATGCTACACATTTTTCTATTATGTTTGTAGCCAAGGCTGTATTGCCTATTGAAATCCAAATCCCTTCTCTTCACATATCTTTGCATGATCTTATCTTAGACAATGATTATCATCAAGAATGTTTAGCTCAGCTTGAGATACTTGATGAGAATCATTTGGCCACCCTTTCCCATCTTTTTGTCTATAAATAATGAATCAAATGTGCCTATAATAAACACCTAAAAGTCCAAAAATTCAATATAACCAATATAACTAATATGGAGAAAAACAAAAGGTGAAAATTTGATTTCAATTGGCTTGGAACCTACATCATTACCCATAAGTATAGATCAAGAGATTATCATTTATCCTCTCTCAAATTTAAACCCAAACTTAAGCCTATCAATGCTTCACAATTACACCCCTTTTATTATTAGATATGGATCACAATCATCATTTCTCTAACTCAAGCTCATCCCTTGCAACCACATTCATTTCCCTCTTCTTATGGGTGACTGACTAAACCTAAATCATGTGATTATCCATCACAATTATATCCTAATCTTGAACTATGGATACCACAACTCTATCCATGGCATGATTCTCATAATACTTCCCATCTCTTTGAGATAAGTTCTGATGGTTATTGTCACCTATACCTCTTTTTCACCTACTGAACCTTCACGTCATCTTAGTTTTTCCTTCATAAAATTATTCCATTGAGAATGTATGAGCAAGTCTATGTCATCAAAAATCTAGAAAAAGCAATATAAAATAGCAAAAACAAATCATGGGTCATTCTTAGCATTCACAGTATGCTCCCTTTAAGGACATATATTTAAATTATTTTGAAATTTCCAAAATGAGGTGGACTACTCCCTTAAAGGATAACTATCAAAAGCATTTGAGCTAAGCACATAAACTTGGACCATTCCCTTGAAGGATGGCTGAGTAAACCATCAGTCAAAGCTAATAATTTCTTGGAAGTTTCTTGCATCAATAAATTTCTCTGACCCTCTAACAAAAGCAAAATCAAGAGCAAAATAAATTTGAAAGCCACAATCAGCTCTCATAAAAGCAATAATCTTGAAAAGCCACAATCTACTCTCCTTAATAGACTTCCCATATTAATCAATCTACACTTTATATATGAACATAGACTTGTTTATACTACCTCTTTGGACACCTACAAAAAATGCATACTAGTATCACCAAAGGTTCCAATTTCACCCATTCTCCCTCCACATGTCATATGCACAAGACTCTGAGCTTACTTGACATAATGTAATTAGGATCCCTATAGATCAACCTAATCACGCTAATGTAAAGCATTAGAAAGGCTTATTTTCACTAAGCTAATCCAACTATGGGTTTTGTGTCAGTCTTTACCAATGAAAAAACATCATGCTCCTTTTATAATCTTTTATCAGTTCATGTGGATATACCCCTCATGATTCTTATCACTTTCCTACATGTCTAGTTAGTTACCTACTTCATGTGTTTTCATCTTTAATAATATTCACCTTCTACCCCTCTAATCATGAACAACAAACATTACATCAAAATCATGGACATTATCAACTATGTCAACCAACAACACCATCTATCTCTCTATGAACCAAACACAATGTAAGCATATCACAATAGACCATAAACATCAACCTATCCATTTAGAATTATCACATCATATGAGCCTATAAGCATATCATTACACCAATATAAGCATAAACTAAATAAATGAGTGATACATCATATCATATTCCATTTACCATTTCATCCATGTGTCCATAAACAAAACTATTCAATTATCATATAACACACATCCATCAATAACACATCTTATCATATCTATGAACAAAATCGCAACATCATAACTATCTTTCTAACATCACATGCCTAAGCTATTAAATAGAACACAAACATCATAAACCACAAGTCAAGAATCATAAAACATAACCATTATCATAAACCATAAGCATCCATCATATATGCCATTGAAAACCATACATCATATACATCAAATCATCAAAACATAATGCATGTAACAATGTATCAATCTCTCAAAAAGATACACATCTCACTATATCAGCACATAGACCAATATCAAAATAATACATCATAATAACATATTTGACCATAATCATGAGCCTCCACCACTACCATTGGCCCCATCGATGCCTACATCTATACCTGGTGGTGGTCCTCCTAAGACCCCTACCTGACCTACTATAGAAGCTCATTGACCTAGAGTAGCTATTGATGACCCACCAACCAAGCTCACTATGTACTCTATATAATGTATAGCTTAGGGTAGTTGGTTTAATATCATAACCTCATAATATCTAAGCTCCACCATGGTAGGTAGATAACATGTTCAAGGCACTATGTTTAGTGGCCCTCCTACTACTATTGTACTTGCCCTAGACCTCTATTTGAGTAGGTATTTCTCACCTATAATGGTGGTGACCTAACCCTATAATTCCTGATTATGGCCTTGTAATGTGGCCACCTATCCCTAAAGAGCCTATACCTAAGCTTGGGCCATGACCAACATTACCCCTCCCTACCACCCTAGTTGACTAGATCTACATCCATCAAGGCCACCCCACCATCATCTCCACCCTCATCTATAACTACATAGGTAGGCTAGTACCAAGCCATGTATCCATTAGTATACCCTACATCATCTATGGGAACCTTAACATAAATCTCTTTAAAGCCACCAGCCAAAACTATCTAAATAGGTTAGGGCACCAGTAACTAAACCTTTGAGTCCTACCTCCTATACCATGGATGTGGACTCGATACACCTTGTAACAAGGCAAATTGGTGCTACACTCAATTTAAGGGAATCAACTCAACCTCACCCTCTCAATTCCCCATTATCCACCTGTAGCTCTATATAGTGAGGGTCTCCTCCTATAGATTGGCTAAATAAGGAACTATAGGTATGGTCTCCATGTGATGTCTATAGCTACCAATTCACCTAGGGTAGCCCTAAACCACTCAATATCATGTGATTCACCTTTAGCACCCGATGCAACATAGTCATCCCTCCACCTCATAAAGCCAACAAGAAACTCTCATTGTGTGTACCCCATCCATGATAATCCCATAGGCCTTAGAACCTAGATGTGCTCGTAAGCCTAGTAGTATAAAACCATGCCCACCCTCATGTCATACCTCATGTGGTGTCTGAATCCCCAAAGATCTCTATAACTCTAGACTAGTAACACTGGGACCCACCAAAATACTATCCTCCTAAGCAATATCTCAACAAATATAGCTATTAATGCATAGGGGAATCTCCTACTACTAGAATATAGGACCCCAAATTAAGTAACCATGATAATTAACATATTCATAAGTCTCATCTCCTTAAAATACCTCTCATATAGTGTTGTATAACTAAATCCTCTAGAGTTCCAATAGACTTGATCACTATCATCTTTATATACATAATCAACATACTCATCTCACTCCTGTTGCCCAATCTAGTAGATCACCTCACCATATAATGGGAGCTGAATGATTTTATGGACATCCTCTAGGAGAATAATCATCTCCCCAATTGGTAACAAGAAGGTATTAGTAGTGGGGTCCCATCAATCAATGAGTGCTACTATCATGGATGCATCCCTAGGCATGTGTTAGTAGTGCCTCATCCCTCGTAGCCCTACTACATCCATATGTGACCAATCATCACCAATCATCCCCTTGAGTAGTATAGGGAAAATTCATGGCACACAGTCACACATCTATATCTACTCTTGATCCTACACCAAATCAAAATTCTTGGCTTAGACCTTCACTGGTCTCATCTACCCTATATTTTAAATGTTCCCCTAAAACTAACATCTTGGACCTAACCATAAGAACTAACCCATTTGACTAAATTTCAAATCAAATCCTATACCCAAACCCTAACCATTAAGTAGTTCACCTTGTACTATCCCCCAATGAGCCCTTGAAACTTAGTCATTTTTTATCAAAGGGTAACTTATCCTAACTAACCATCAATGGTCATGCTAATTACTGATGGTTGGGGACCCTTAGTTCTTAGGGTGTTGACCATTTATGGTTAGACCTGATCATTGATGGTCACTTATGGGCATTCCATGGCTATAATTCTCAAACCTAACATGGTTCTAAATATAAAAAAATTCAAAAAATACTACCCTACATTGCATCCCTAGCTCACCTACTACCCATTTCAATCACCTATCGTATCAATTTTATGCTCTACCTACCCCATTTCCCCAAAACCCTACTTAGGCCACACATGCTCAAATAATAATTTTGTAGACCTAACCCAACATGAAAACACCAATAACAATAAAAACAAACCTATCTACCAATTTAGTGCACCCATACCTCATTTTGTGACCTCTTCCATGGTCTAAGCCCTCAAGAAGGTGTTTGGTCACATCCACATGTTCCCTAAATCTTGGACCCATGGAATCTACCACATGCCTCTAGCCAATTATAAACACCCACTTTAGCCTAAACCCTCCTCATAATGTACCAAAATAACTAGAGCAAAGTTAGCAACTGACAATAGTAACAATGTCAAAGAGTTACTTTTATTTTTTACTTTTACCCTCTAGCCTTTTAGGGTTTCCCATGACCATCGATGGTCACCTTTTGGGGACCTTGATAATCAATGATAAAAAGACCCTATCATCCCTAATTCTAAATTTTCACCAACACTCTACCCATTTCAAGCATTTACATTAGGTTCTTGCTTATTTTAGAGATGCCTTTCTCTCACTAACCAAGCCACCTTATCACCTCGTCATTGGTCTCTTTTGACCCATTTGACATGCAATTTTATGACACTTTATACTTGGTCCTTTGATTACTATGTTGACCCTTTTATATTTTACACAACCTCACACATATTGACCTACTTATGTCTCACTGAGAGCACTTCCTACCTTAGATACCCATTACACTTGATCCATTTGTGTTTTCCTTAGAATCACTTCCTACCTTGGATACCCACTAGATACATAGAGATCACTTTGAAAACTTACATTTACAAGTGTCCCTAGCCACCATGCCTATAGGTGGTCATGCAATTTAATTGTCATGTGTCCTTCTTAGCACTGACACTTATTTGTATAAACTTTGGAAACCTCATCCATACATGATCTTGGCTATCACTCCTTTTCATCACATTCTATGTGCATGTTTACATCTCAAATGCCTGACCTCATGTCACCACCTTATGACTCACCATATACCACTTATCAAACCCATACCCACTTTGACTTTACCTCATGAACTCCTAATTTAAGGGGGAAAACCTCCTCCCACTCTCAAGGAAATAAGACCATTGACCCATACTCCATTTTTGTTTTACAACTTGTTCACGCAAGTCATAAAATAAAAAGGGTAAAATGTACACACCAAAAATATATACACCTATGATTTTAAATTTCAATAATACCACTGGACCTACCTAAGAATCCCTTGGGATCGACCTACACCTATCAAGCTTAAACTAACCAATATGCACCCAATTTCACCTAACTAAATAGCCTTGGCCTTCAAGACCTATCCATGTGGATCCTAACTTTCAATGGTCAGAGTGACCATCGATAGTCAACCTTGAAAACCCCTAATTATTGATTGTCAGGGTCCACCTTTTATCCAAGAACATGTAAGCTCTACCTACCTTTTTCTAAATATAACCTTGTCTAATTTGTGTTGCAAGCCTTTACATACACAAATTATATTTAGATGACCCATTTATACCTCCACTTTGACCTCTTGTTTGTGCCTATAAGAGAGAGAGGCCTCGGAGGTTAAATTGATCTATAATAATTATTAGGAGCTTAGGTATCTAAGAGTTTTCTTTAGTAAGTCAATTAACATAATTAGCATTATCAAGCATCAACCATCTTATTAAGATCCAACTCACCTTGGCCTCTCAACCAAGGTTCTAGTTATCATTACTCTAATGGAATCAAGCTAGATTCCACCAACTGACTAATTGCATCAACCACCCACCCAACCAACTTATAGTAAGATAAGTGCTTTTTATCAATATTCACATGATTTTATTCCATTTCATAATCAATCTAGCCCTTGCCTAATTCCTAGAATCCATTTGTAAAATCCCATCATCTTTTGTTCATCAAACCTAGCAATACATAGTCAACTACCAATGGTCAGACCTCAACCACTGATGGTCAGGTATAACCACTGATGGTTAGCCCAACCACTGATGGTCACCTATGGTAGAAAAACTAGTAACCTATTTTAACCTACCTAACCCCAACTAAATCTAGTTTTCTATGTTTTTGACCACTCGCAGACCCTGTTTAGATTTTATAAAGCATACCCCAACCCCTTATCACTAATATTAATTAGTTTATCACTAAGCTGATCATTTCTAATCCATTTTCTTAGCAAGAATTCTCATGTTTAGTTTTAGTAATCTTCTTTAAGTGATGTAAGTACCTTCTTTCCAAATTTTTAAAATTAATTGTTTGAAACATGTGGATTGATAACCCCTAAAGAAGATTTCACTTCTAGGATCTAGCTATTGCTAGATAATCCACCCAACTATCTATCTAACAAACAAGTTTGATTTAGTGCTTTCTTATCTATAGGTCTTCCTCCCAAGCCAAAGACGATCTCTTCAAAATATTTTGATTTAATGTGTACACAAATGAATAGGTTTTTCAACAATACCTATATCAAGTTTATTTTCCCTCTTTCTTTAGAGCATAAGCAAAAATTTGCATGAAACACCTCTCATTGATGATATCATTGATTTTCCCCCTCCATGAAATGCTTAAGAACCTTCTTATCCATAAAATTCCTTCATAATATCCTCTAATCATATCTCCATGTAAGTTCAGTGACCTCAAATTTCACCTTCTAAAACTCCTCCTAAATCTTAAGCATGTACCATTTCTCCAACTTATGATGATAACTATATCATGGCCCAAGATCAATATCAAGACTTGGATGTTCAACATTATCAAAAAACTTTAGCTCAAATACATACTTTCAACTATGATGTTTAGACCATTTCCATAGATTTTGATTTATCTCTTGAGTGTCATGTAACTCCCATTAATACTCCGCTTATTGATACTCCTTGGGTAGTCAAACAAATCCTACCTTCTAAACATCTAGAAATTATTCCATCTTCTCTACCACCTAAAAAACCCATCCTTACATCTAATTCTTTCCCTATCAAAGAAACTAATGATACACCATCCAATATATATACTCTTCCTACTCCCAAGATTACATTATATGCCAAGGCCATAGATGTCCATTAGATATATTCTAAATATGACCACCATGGTAACCAAATTATTTATCTCAAAGTATATGTTGAGTATTATGGTCCTCTTCCCATTTTTCTTAGCAATGAAGCTATTCTTGAATTAGTTCAAGCCTGATAATCTCAACTTCCTTGGCAACATCAAAAAATTAGGAATTTCAAAAATAAAGCCCCTTCTTTCAATAACTTCATCACTATCATTGAACCTAAAGTTAATACAATTTATTGTTTACCAAATACACCATACCAATTCCAAGATGGTAATGTTATGATTATTGAAGAAACTACTCACATTGAATATCAACCAATTATAGTTTCTCATGAACTTACACCTACCAAACATGATAAATTTTTCAAATTTTTTGATAAATATCATGAGATGTTTACTTAGTCCTACAAGGACATTCTTAGTATTTACTTAGCATCATGGTGCAAAATATCATCACTTAGAGCATTGCCAAACCTATACACCAAAATTAATATAAATTTCCACCTGAAGAATCCAATTTATGCCATAAATAAATTATCAAACTTCTTGATGTTCATCAAACTAGTGGATTATTCAAAATGGGTTTCTAATATAGTCCCTGCTAGAAAAAAGGTCACTATGGTCATTTGTATTTTCATTGATTTTCATAATCTTAATATTGTTTATCCCAAGGATCATTTCCCTTTACCTTCAATATATGTTATTGTTGGTTCCACAATTAGTTATGAAATGTTGTCTCTTATATATGGTTTCTTGGGCTATAACCAAATTCACATTACCCCTGAATACCAAAATAAGACAAATTACATCATAGAATAGGACACCTATTACTATGTTAAAATTTCATTTGGACTAAAAAATGAAGGAGTTACCTATCAATAGGCATTGATTCATATCTTTCATGATCTTATTCACAAAATTTTAGAAACATATGTGGATGACCTCATTGCTAAATCTAAATTTCATAAGACTCATCTTTATGATCTTGTCATCATATTTGACCACCTTATTAAACACAAAGTTAGATTAAATCCTTACAAATGTGTTTTGGTGTCACATTTTGAAAAAATTTAGGATTCTTAGTTTCTCTCTATGGCATTGATGTTGACCCTACCAATATTAATGCTATTGTAAACATGCCCATCCATAATTCTATTCTAGACATTCACACTTTCCTTGGTAAACTTAGGTTAATTATGATTCATCCCTAAAATGGATTATCATATCTATTTTATAAATTTTATTCTTAAGAATGGTACTACTTCAGAATGGCTAGATCCCTATCAAAAATCATTGATTAAATGAAATATTCATTACTTCACCCACCTACTCTTCATCCCCCTTCAAATGATCAACCTTTTATCTTATATACCTCTTACACACCCATATCAGTTGGCGCAATGCTTGCCCAAAAAGATGATACTAGAAGAGAACATGCCATCTACTATATTAGTTTAGGCCTCATTGATTATGAAAAATGTTACACAAAACTTGAATGTGATTGCCTCACCATATATTTTGTTATTGAAAAACTTCAACATTATATGCTTTATCAAACAATTTATGTTATCATACATTTTGATCCCCTTCATAAATTATTCTCAAAATCATTTATTCTTGGAGATAGAATTGACAAGTGGATGGTCATTCTCATGGAATTTGATCTCTAAATCATTACTCAAAAAGTTGTCAAAGGATAAATCATTGATGATCAACTTGCCACAACTCTTGTGCCAGTTATAGATAATTTTCTCGATGATAATATTATCTATATTCAAAGTATCAACCAAGCCACATACCTTAAAGATTACTTCCATAACTTCATGACTAATCTTGTAGAAAGTAATCTTGATGAATTTTCTACCCTCATTGATACTACTAAACCCAAAGTATTTATAAAATAACTTCTTAAAAATAATGTCAATCTACATGAGGATACTTGGACCCTTCATTTTTATGGCACAAATGCCTTCAAAGAGCTGGAGTAAGTTGTATCCACACAATATCTCTTGGAAAAATAATCCCATTAGCTTTTTTCCTAATATTTGATGTCACTAACAACATGGCTGAGTATGAAGCTTTAATCTTAAGCATTAGAGCTGACCTTGATTTAGATATCCAATACCTACATGTTTTATGTGACTCCCAACTCATTTTTCACCAATTCAATGGTGATTACTAATGCAAAAGAGAGAATCTCATTTATTAGCATCACATTATAACTACACTCACCAAATATTTCATTTCTTTCACCATCGAGCCTATCCATAGAGATCAAAATTATATTGCTAATTCCCTTATTTCTTCACATCTCTTTTTCATCCATACCAAGTTTTTATTGATCCCATTTTTTTTATACAAATAAGAAAATATCCATCTTCTATTCAACCATAATATTCACTTATCTACCACGTTGAGGACATCACCATTTGACAAAACCCATAGTATAAAGAATTCATTCAATTTTTCAAACACCAAATTTATCCTCATAATATTGATTCCCATGAAAAGACTCACATTCACAAACAAGATTTTAAGTATGTATTTTGATAAAACATCTTATATTATCACAACACTAAATGTACCTTGATCCATTATGTTATGAAAGATGAGGTTCCTCCTTTTCTTGAACAAGCACATGGGAGAACTTAAGATGGCCACTATAGAGGATATTCTACATCCTATATATCATTATTTATGGGATACTTTTGGCCCACTCTTAAAAAGGATGCCATCAAATTTGCTAAAAAGTGTACTCCTTGCCAGCTTCATGATGATTTAATTCATTCACATCCAATCAAGATTCAAACCATCAAATATCCTTGGCCATTCTCCATGTGGTGATTAGATCTCATAGGGAAATTACCTTGCTCTCAAAATGGGCATGTATTTATAATCAAAACCATCAAATATTTCACCAAGTGGGTTGAAGTTATGCCCCTTGTTAATGTCACCGGTACCACCATATCCAAATTCATCCTAAATCAAATAATTTTATTCTTTCGTGTCCCTCATTCTATCATTTTATATAATGGTGGTAATTTTAAAAATAAAGATGCCCAATAATTCTATGCTAAATTTAAAATCAATCACAAATTCTCCATACCTTATCATCCACAATGTAATGGCTAAGCCAAGGCCACCAACAAAATTCTTAATTAAATTCTCCAAAATACAATCCATGACACTCACATGGATTGGCACCTTTATCTCTATCCTTCTCTTTGGGCTTATCGTACTAGCATACACACTACGACTAGGGCAACATCATTATCTCTAGTCTATGGTTCTAAATTAGTTCTCCCATTAAAAGTCAAGCTTCCCTTTCTCTATATATATCTTCATGGTATCATACCCAATTAATATTTACATGAATGTCACCTTCATGCTCTCAATCTCCTTGATGAGCACCCTTTTTCTTCTTTGCAACATAATCACCAATATAAGGCCCGTATAACCAAACAACATAACAAACTCATTAAAGTTCACACATTTAATATTGGTGATCTTGTCTTTAAATTAGACTAATCTCATGATAAATAAGGTAAATACACCCAAAAATTATGTGTCCCTTATTTATTCAAAGCTATTCTTGGTCTAAGTACCTATCGCCTTCAAACCAATAAAGGACATTTTTAAAAAACCCACCAATGCACAATTCCTCAAAAATTATTTTGCCTAAATCCTTCCCTTCTTTTCAATATTTATATCTACTATCTATCTAACACTTTCTTACAAGATACTTACATGGGTCTCACCCTCTACAACCATTCTCTCTTTTCACAAACTTTAGTCCTTCCTTTCGGTCTTCTAGTTTCCTCTTTTCTTCATGAGTTGCATTCTAAAAATATAGATATGACATGGTCTTACTCATGATTTTATCTTCTTTATTTTCATACTTTTTACACACTTTTTGACACCCCTTGAGTTTCTAATTTGTGAGTTTCAATGTAATACCATTGATAAGATGTGGCCTTCCTCATAAATACCATCATTTTATTATCCAATTTATTTTTACAACACTTTTTAGTACCCTAGTGGGTTTCTCTTTTATGAGCTAGAGTGTAAGACCATCGATAGGACCTGGCCCTCCTCATAAAATCATCATCTTTTTCACTCCTTATCTATAATGTGTTCTATAATGGATACAAGTTTTTTATCCTTGTTATCAACTTTAGCTTTTGTTTCTTTTGTAGATAAACTTTTTACAAAAATCCATTTTAGCATGTTTTCCTATATTTCCCTTATTCTTATGACAAGGAATCACACTTTATTATCACTGTATCCCTTTTTCACCCTTTATTACATTTTTTGTGATTTGAAGTAATTCAAATTTTTTCATGTTTTATTCCTCTTGATTTCATTTCCTTTCACTCCCCATTAGATAAAACAAGGTCAAAGTCAAGATAACACTTTTATTTCACTTGAATTTAGGAGACTCTTAGACACCATGCTCTTTGAGTTCTCTCTTTCTTAGCAACCAAGTCCCAATTATTCAAATGAAAGTCAACTTTAACACCCATGTTTGGTTCTATGAATTCATATGGAGGAGGAATATTAAAAATCCATAAAGAAATTTGAAATCCAAATCATTTGAAACAAAAGGTAATGATATACAAAAGGCAACATAAAAATCTCAAAAGTCAAATCACACCAAAAAGACATGATTAAAAGCACATATCCTATCTCTAATTAAAGCTCAAACACAATATTTGGCCTTACACTAGAGTCAAGGTCTATTGGGGTGTAGTAATATAGTAGATTATAATCAGATAATTCAACAAACTCTATGGTGATACCTACTTTCTCATACAAGTACCCAATCCTTGCAATATACCAATGACTCTATAAGGAGTCCTGAAGAATGGGGAACACATTACGGTAAGGTAGGTCCATTTTAATTTTCATACATATATCCTTCATGGGATGATTTACATACTTAATTTGTTAACCTAAGACTTGGGTGGCTAGGAGAAGTTCTTCAAGAGTCCTTAAGGTCAAAAATCCTCTTGTTTTGACAAACCTAATTTGAGTGTCTTGACTTTGATAAAGATTTCCTCTACCTTGGTTTTTCATTCATTCTCCCCTCCACCCATTTCATTCCCCCATTGATATAAAAATGTGATTATTAATCTATTTTCCCTTCTTCTATACTTCCTTCTTCTTCACACCTTGTAAAACATGCTAACACTATGTTGATTCGGTTTTATCTATCTTTAAAACAAAATAATATGCCTGAACCACTATGGATTACTTTATTTATACCATTGATCTTCATTTCAAAATATTCCTTTATTTTTATACCATTTGTCATTGTTGTAGTACCCTTTTTTGTGGGAACTTGAGTCTATTTCTACTTTTATGTACTTTTTCCATTATTGAGTGAGGTTGGTTTGTTACTTCTCACTCATCAATGTTATTTTCCCTTTTATGCACTATTTTCATTGATGATTGAGTAAATATTGTTATTTATTACTCATCAATGTTGTTTTACAATTTTTATCTCCTATATTTGTTTAAAGATTATTAATACTTTCATATTGATGTTTGATTACCATATTTTTTACATTTATCCTTGGTTTGACTTGGTGAGTTTTCCTTTCTTACTCAAGGTTTACCTATTTGAGTTTTTTTATCTTTAGAAACCTTGGATTTTTGTTTACCCAATTTAATATAAATTTTAACTTGGTCATTTGGTCTAACATGACACTTGTCACGCCTGCATAACAAATCTCTAAGTACATCCCATCTACATAAGACTAGTTATCTTGGTTTTCCTGTGTTTATTTGGTTTTGATCTTTAGTTTTGTATCCTTGGGTTTGTCAAAAGTAGTCTCTACACCCTCCACTATCAAAATTACAAACATAATAGAAACCCATCTAGTGATAAAGGTAAGTCAAGGTATGCATTACATTTACGTTTTTATTTATTTCCCTTTTAGTCATTTGCATTTAGTTATTTTATGCTTTAAAATATTTCAACTTTTTATAGCTTAAACATTGTGTGTTACTATGTTATTTCTCAAAGTACCATCCCCTATTACACCTAAGTGACATGTGATGAGATTCAAGTGAGACATATGTATACACAGAATATTTTGACACTTTATCAATTACTGATGCTTTATATCTTACAAGAAGCTATTGAGTCTCAATATTTATGAGTACACACCCTAAGGGGTGTACCAAGAAAGGGTTGGGAAAATCATTGATTATTCATAGGTTTGTTATCCCTTTTCCCACTTTTTATCTACATGCATATCTCCTAAAAACCATTCTCTTAAGCTTTGAATCCTATTTTGCACCCTCCTCTAGTCATTCACTACCTTCATTATCCATTTCCCTAACCTAAACCTTTTTTTTAGTTTACATGACTATGTAAGCCACATTGACTCTATTTCATTATTTTCAAAGCTTACTAAGAACTAAATCAGCCATGGCCAACATAGTTCATTATCTAGTTGTTTTTTATAAATTATAATACTAGGTTGACCGAGTTGACTTTGTCAGCGAATTTTTTTGAAAGGGTTTAGGGTTAGATCCACCTATATAAACACATCCATTTCATCATTTTTAGAGAGACAAAAAGTCTTGATTATTCATTTGGACTTCTTTATAATATGCTCTTCCACCATTCTAATTGAGGAATCTTAGCTTGGGGTTTCTACTTGGGAAAGAATCTAGTTTTTTGGAGAAGTCTTGGATACTTTGGAATTTTTTAGTGATCCTTACAAACCACAAAAATCTCTTGCAAATTACCTTTGGAAAAGGGAGAGATTGAGTCTCAATAGGTTCATCTTCCATGTAAGTATCTCTAACTTTGCTCCTTTCTTTAGTAGATACAAGTAGCATAAGTAATGGATTTTGAATATATTGATCTCTCCATGCATTAGGGTTTACTTATATATATATATATATAAACATGCATAACATAATACTAATTTATATATATATATATATATATGTTTATGTATATGTATATATGTATATATATATGTATATATGTATATATATGTGTGTGTGTGTGTATATACATATACATATATATATATATATATGTATGTATGTGTGTGTGTGTGTGTGTGTGTGTGTGTGTGTGTGTGTGTGTGTGTGTGTGTGTGTGTGTGTGTGTGTGTGTGTGTGTGTATAAATTAGTATTATCTTATGCATGTTTAATTTTATTATTTACTAAACCTCATATTGTGTCATAATATTTGGTGAGCAATATATTATATTGTGCTTTAATTGTTATTAGTATAGTGAATATGAAAACATATGACCTAGTCAATTTGACTGGAGGCTTTGGAACCCTCCCTAGTGATATTATTGTGGTTAAAGATCCCTTGGATAGGTATAGTAGATCCATATTGGTCATGATCCCAATTATATAGTGTATCCTAAATCAAAAGTGTAAGTAAAATCTATCTCTTTAAACTAGGATTGATTTGTAGATTTTCTACATTTCCCATTGCATACAAGCTATATTAGAGTCTAGTGACAGTGAACGTCTATGGTTATACTTTTTATATGTAGTGAGTAATATTTGGTGGTTTTAGCCCTTCAATTATTTTATAGATTAATCTACACAGTCATGTCTTTCCAACTCAATAACATTCAAATGTTTTAAAATTGATAATTTATCACTCTTAATTCACCACATGTTCAACATTTATACAAATGCCTCAACAAGGGGGTAATCACTTATCAAATTTTAAGTTATAGGAAAATTAGATTGCATATTGTTTTAGTTATATAATTTCCTTAATCTTTTTTTAAAATATAAAATTTCAAAATTCAAAATTTCAATTTTAAAATGTGTAATAAAAACTTTCACAATCATTTTTGTAGGTCTTTAATTAAGACTTCTTTCATGATCAAGGTTCACGTCAAAATAAAACATGTGTATACACACTTAGGTTTTCATCTAATTTGATCTAGCATTTTTAGTTTATTGCATATCTTGAATAAAACAATGGAAATTTTAGACACCTAAAATTAATCATTAAGTTCTTGGTAATGTCTAATCTTGACACCATTCCCTTTCTTGGCCTATTCACCATTTGTCATTACAAGATATTACACCACTCTAAAATCATTAAAACATTCTTAATCTACTTATAGAAAATTGTCAAACATTTTTCATTAGTTTATATCCTTCTAGAATAGAATCCCTCTAGGTCAGATAGGGCCAAATAATGGCCTTATCCCTCAATGTTGACTTTTTCCCACACTTCAAAGGTAACTTGACTAGTGTGACCATGTCCTTAGTGTTTCCAATAAATCCCAAATGGCCTTAGGCTGATACAGTTCTCCATTTAGGAAAAATCATATGAATGCAAATAGAAAATTTGATTATAATGCTTAACAAAAGGATACCCTCAATCTACAATAAACTAATGTTCAACTTGGCTAAACACTATAAAATTTTAGTATAATTGAAATATAAGTCTATACTTAATAAATAGATTTTTTTGTAATCATCAAAGATGTTCCTTTGTCAGTGAGTGTTAGTTACTTCAAGTGTAACCCTTGATGTGATTTTATAGAGGGATATTTAAAATATTTATGATAAATGACCAATTAAAATGTGCAAGAAATCAATTAGAAAATGTATCATTTTGAAAAGATAGCTATTAGAGTGTGGGGAACAAATATGAAATACTAGATAAATTGTAGTGAACCCTTGTTTACCTAGTGTACACTTATCCAAAAATAAAAGACTCCTAAAATTAGAGTGACAATAAAGTATATGATGAATAGGGATAAAATAGTGAAGTCTAAAAGATGCTCTTAATTATGGTAAGACTTTGAAGGATTTCCTAGAGATTGCATATTTTTAAATGGTGATTTTACCATGCAAGGTGACGGTGTTAACAATAAGAATATTTAAATAATTTATTGATTAAATTAAAGTGTCTACATTTCCCCCCACTTTATTCTAGTGATGCATACAATTAATGGATTAAAGGAAATCTAAAACTTGAGTGTGTCTACACACTTTGTCTTTGTCATGGAAATACGTGTGCCCCCTTATTGAGGTGTGTGGATAAGTGTTGAACCTATGGTGATTTGAGAGTGATAAAGTTTAAATTTGAAGAATTAATGAATATGATTGAGTTGGAAACATTATATGGTCCAACCCTCATAGAGTAATCTATAATCTTATAAGATATTGGAATCGATAAAATGGTTAGGTAAAGAGAGACCAAGATATAGAACTTGAATAAGATCAAACATGACTTAGTTAATGAACTAAAAATAAGAGGTGGGAACCATTACATGAATCACTAAAGTGAAACCAAGACATAGATAGTTGTTGAGCTCAAAAATTGTCCATTTGGAAATAATAAATTATACCACTACAAATAAATCTATATTTGAATTGTAAATTCTTGAAACTTTGAAGCTTAAAAAAGAGATATCTGATATTTTCATAGTAGTAGCTTGGACATGGATACATATCACTGCTATACTGTATAGAGTAATAATTTGATATTTTGAAAATTTCTTGAAATTTTGTAACTATTTTTGCACAAGTGTATCTTTACTTGAGTATTTATAAGGGTGGAGTGTATAAGAAATACAAATGTCCCCATAATCTAACAATTATGATTTTTACATATTATAAGCTCTCAAATCTGAAATGTATTACTTTTGAAACCTTGGAGATAACCCTATTTTTATCCCCCTTTTGAGATCAGGTAAATTGCTTGAAAATCACTTGTCTCAAAATAAAATGTGAGAAAATTTATGAAAAATGTAATCATCTAATAAAATTTGAATATTTGAATTGAATTAGAACCATAGATATATAACATTGAAGCATATGGAAAGTTTGTACATTGTATTACATCATGTAATTGGAATATTGCATTGAAGTAGTGTATGAAGAATGCAAATAACTTGTAAGTCTTGTATATGTATTTTATTCATTGTATTGAATAGAAAAATCATTGAAGCACATAACTAGTATATGCATGATATGGATCATGGTAAAATATATGTATGAAATATATACTTAGTAGAGCATGATTGGAATCATGAAACCATATAAATAATTAATGATCATGTAATCAAAGTCAGACAATATCATGCAAGACACATATGCTACATATAAGTGATGTGTAAGATGTCTCGTAGAGCTATAAATCTTGTAGAAGTGCCACACATAAGTCCCAAAGGATGAATACAAGGGACATGTAAATTTCACACAAATATATAAAGCCAAGGGACATACACATATGACATGATTATGCCATATAATAAAGAGAGTATTTGGTGAATATACATAAGCCAAGGGCCAATAATAAGTAATAAAGATGAATCATGTTTTTTAATGTAGTAATCATATGAAAGAAACATAAATAAATTGAAACTATAATATTTTGAAGATATCTATTGTGGCATATGTAAAGAATTAATTGAAGAACAAGACATTTGTTTTATTTATAGATCAACGTGGAAAAGAGAGTGTGGATAGATAAAACCTAAAAAATGGCTTGTATAAATTAATGAAATTCCCCTAATTGATCAATGTTTTTGGGTAAAAGGATTGATTAGCATTTAAACCATGTAATATTATGTCTTAAACATGAAATTTTATTAATATATAAATATGTGTTATGCTCTATGATGAAAATATATATAATAGGTCCTTATGACTATGATATAGTTAGAAACAAAATTTAAGGTGCAGAAATACATGTTTGTAGTATAGGACAAGTGCACATTGCATTGTTGTCTAACTAGTGTGACTTTGTCTTGATTGACTATATATAAGAATTTTTATCAAGGAAAATTTTTCTGTGTATGATTATTTTATGGTTATGTAGAAATATGTCTTGTTTCACACTCTGATACCTTGTGAGAAGTATTGTGTATTGAAAATGTAATGAACATGCTATGTACTAAACATAAAAATAGATGGAATATGGCAATATGTAATCCAACAAAATGAAATTTTTCCTACAAGTCATGGTTTTAGATTTTTGAAAATATTTTGATTTTTTTGCACTTTTTTTAATAAATATATGCATGTTTCTATTATTTTTCCAAATTTGGAAAGTAAAGTATGTATAGGTTGAAATTTTGAAAAATATTTGAAACAAAATATAAGTAACAAGGTTTGAAATGGAAGGAGGGTAGATTATAAAAACCCTCAACAATATGTTAAATCAAAACATGAGAAGGAATAAAGCAAGTTAAATTCCTCTATTTTAGGTGTATATGTATCACAGGGGGTGAGCATGGCCATGCAATCTTTTGTGAAAGTAGATATATGTTATCATACATGTAAAAATGAGAGATAAAGTATATGTGGTGAAAAAATAAATATTTGAATTGTCATTAATGATGTGAATTGATATATTAGTAAGATAATTGTCTTATATTATTTGAATTGGGTTGTCAAAGACAAGGGAATAAGTGCCCCAAAAATAAAAATAGATTCAAGGGCTTGAATAGAAATGGATTAGGTGTAGAATAATAAGAAACATAAGGAAAGACAAAAAAATCTATGTGCAAGTAGGTACTACAAAAATATACTAACCAATTATTTGGTTTAAAGAAAACTCCCATGGAGTACATGCATAAGGAATGTATGTATATGCTTTAATTTCTAATAAACCACATAGTTTAACATATTTTCCATGTGTAATACATTATGATTCATTAAAATGTATCACATGTTCCATATTGGCATTAGATACTTTTGATGAAATACGTTTATCGATCATAACTATTCTCTCCTTATAAATTATAACCATTACACTACCATGTTAAAATGTGAGTGCATCATAGTTAATATTGAGGGTATCTCAAATTCACTTTTACCATGATATCATAATAATAACATAATAATTTTTTACATTAGGTTTAATATGGAATGATTTATAATGTGCCATTAAGCCCAATGTGATTATCAATGTAATAGATCCAATGCAGTGCATTAGACCTACATCTTGATGGAAATGTTGTGAGCTATCCAAGATATTTTATAAGAGTAATACTACATATGTAATCCTTATGGAGGTGTGTCACCATAATATTAGTACATTATTTTCCATCCAAAAATATTTTTATTATGCAAGGATCTAGATAAGAATAAAGATGCTTTGAGGTCTCTTTTTTGACCACTTTTGTAAGGGGATTCTTTGATTCTTATCTTAAAATAATTTTGTTAATAAATCCATATTTGAATTTAAAAAAATCATGCTTTAATTATTTTATTTTTTATTTTTTATTTGGAACTTGCTATTTAGGATATAAAATAATTATATGAATATAATTACTTGAATCAATATAATGTGAAATATTCTATGATATGTATTGTAATTACTTTGTTGTTTAGAAATTATGGATTCCCTTTATTTTGTAGAGGAGATATAACCCTATATTCACCTAATATAATTTATGTAAATAAGGAATGAGATATGTTTTTGTCTTCATTAATGAGATTAAAATATAATTTACACATTTTTTCATCTGTTAATTTATGTGTACTTTCATCATCATATTATAGTAATCTTATATTTTACATAAGAATCTTCTGTATTGACTAATAATGGTAAATTTGTAATGGATTAAGTAGGATATATATGAGTTAACTCATTCTTATGATCATTTGTGATTTTCTATTCAAGCTATCTTGAGATGTGTTCTTATGGTAGTATTTCTTGGATAGGTTCCTTAATGTATTGAGGACTTGGAGAAGTTTGTTTACTATCAACCACTTTAATTGATTCACCCACCTCATAAGTATGTGTTTGTGTAATTGGATTTGGTTGTTTGGGTGATATTAAGGAAATGTTATCTGATTTTAAGGTTTTACAATATGTAAAAGGTGTATCATTAGTGGTAATTGTTTACTCATGTTAATCATGTAGAAACTTGATGCACATATGAAATGTAAAAGGCGAAATACCTATAGCATGAATTCAAGGTCCTCCAAATAATATATTATATTGTAATTGAGCATCAAAAAATTGAAAGATAATATCAATCATTTTAGGACCCACCAATATATTCAATGTTATTATTCCCATTAATGATTTTTGAGTGTTATCAAAGTTGTGTATACATTGTTCAAACTTTTAAAGATTGTTCTTATTGAAACCATATCATTGAATGAAGTTATAATGAAAAATATTTATTATAGAACCAATATCAACTATAAATTTATTAATAAATTTACCGTGAATTTGTACCAAAATGAATAATGGAATATTATGTTCTATAATGTGTTTCATAGGTATATACTATTTATCAAAATAAATAGGGTTATTGATATCTTTGATAGTGTTCATAATAGAATAAAATGAAATTATTTGTATTTCTATAGGAATAATAGTATCTCACAACATTTCATATAGTATATCCTTATAATATAGTGCCATTTGAAATAATTTTAGAGTAGAAATATTGGCTAGTGTATTACACAAACTATCAATTAGATCACACCCTTTGGGTTGGGAAAATTTTATTAAATTTTGTGGAAGAGGTGAAGGAGGAATATTGATAAAATTTTCTTAGGGTTGGGTAGTTAAGCTTATCAAAATAAATAGTGTTATTGATATCTTTGATAGTGTTCATAATAGAATAAAATGAAGTTATTTGTATTTCTATAGGAATAGTAGTATCTCACAACATTTCATATAATATATCCTTATAATCTAGTGCCATTTGAAATAATTTTAGAGTAGAAATATGGCTAGTGTATTACACAAACTATCAATTAGATCACACCCTTTGGGTTGGGAAATTTTTATTGAATTTTGTGGAAGAGGTGAAGGAGGAATATTGATAAAAGTTTCTTAGGGTTGGGCAGTTAAGGATGTTAGTGTAGGATATTATTTTCCATTTATTTATTGTATTTATATTATTATTACACATGTGGTTTAGCTTGTTTAGGTGTCATTTGTCACAACAAGTTACACATGACTATCATTATTAGATAGCTGGTAGGAGTTACAGGCCTATTTTAGGCTCCTCTACCACTATTATAAGGGAAGTTAGTTTTCATCTCTCCTATTTGTACACCTATTTTAAAGATGAATAATATAGATGAATTTTCATTTTTTACTCCTAATTTATCTCTTATAGTGGCTTTCTGATTTGCCTTTATTTATTTATTCAAGATATAGTGCATTCTCTATTCCAACTTCAATCTTGGTGGAATCCATGATATGATATTAGAGCACTAGGTTTGGTAAAGTGAGTGTCTAGTTTTTATGTTGTTTGATTTTATTATGAGATCTTGAGTTTTACTTTTGTAAAAAAATGGACTGATACTAGAGGTTTTCTTTTATTTTTAAGGTTTTGGAAGCCTATTTGTTTTTGCATATGGAAAAAATAATGCTACTCTTTGGTCTCCTCTTGATGTTGGAAAATTTATTGACTTCATGCAAAGGGGAAAATGTGGTTTTTTTAAACCAACATAAAGTAAAGTAGTCAATTGGGTTTGAAGGTTGATCCCACCTTGGTTTCACCTAAACCACATTTTAAACAACTATCTAATATCTACCCAAATGCTTATTCATACTCTCTAATAAATCAACCTCTACCTAAGTTTATTTGGTCATTTCTCTATGCTAAAAATCACCTTGACACTGCATCTACACAATTGTAGAAAACACTCCAACCTCAATTTAAAAATGGTTATATGTGTTTAAGTGTCTATTTTATCAATTAAAGAAGCTTTATTAGTGTTTTTTTGTAAACTATGGAAGGATCTAGGACATGTCATTCCAAATCAACATAAAGAGGTAATAATTTTAATTAGAGAGGATACTTCATATTTCATGAACCTTCCAAGTAGCTACATGATGGTATAAACTACACTTGTATGCTCAAATACCTTTATAATCCTCCAAAAGATGGTTTATATTCAATGTAGAATAGGATTTTTCCATACAAATACCTCTTCAATGCTAGTTTAAGCCATTTCTTCCTGGCCATGACCTAATCCACATTGAACACCATTCTGGTGTACACCACTCCACATCAAATTCCATTATTATGTACCTATACCACCATCTTCCTCCCTCACCTGGATCTATTCATTGTTCACATGGCTAACCTATTTATTTCACAACTGATATGGCCTACTCCTATTAGTTAACACCACCTAAAGACATATTTTGCATCTTTATATGACATCATCACACCTTGGAAGGTTTCAAGGCTATTGAACTGTGTCATTTCAAAATATGTTCCACTTACAATATCCATCACCATTTATTTTCTTGCAACCATCCACCATTTTTTAGACGTAAAAAACCTCTATTATAATTTGTGGTTTTTTAAAAACCAGTTTATAAAAAAAGTATTTATTTAAAGGATCTTAATTTATATTATTTAATGTTGAGGTTTTATTGATATTTAATTATAATGATATTTATTTCTTTTTAGTGGGGTAGTAAGTTTGATTATTGGATGATATATGGTGAAAACATTATTATAATGCAACAGATGATGGGAAGTGGAAAACATGGTGGAGTGAATGTTGATTAGTGGAGGATATTTGGGGATTTTTTTATTGGTGGACATAAAGAGAGTTGGTTAAATGGTGGAAGGTAGATCATTGCATTTTTTATTGTTTTTATATAAAATAATATATTATTTTGAGAGATCGTAAGGTTATTTTTGAGATTTGTCATAATTTTCTTAGTCCCATCTATTGAATAATTAATTTTTTGAAGATAAAGGGCAAGGCCCGATTTGGTAGGAGACCAAACCCCCTCACAAGTTAAATATTTTTTCTTATCTCTCACTTGTTTTCTATATTTCACTCCTCATGAATGCAGTATTGGTAAATCCAAACATCCCTCTTAGCATGTTTTCATTTTAGTTGTGCCAATTCAGTGTCAAATACACTAATAATTCACATTTGGATGCATTATCAACTAGGTCTCATTTAAATTTTTTGAGACATGCATTGACACTTGTGCATTTTTTGCTCTTACTTGGCTAGCTACATTATCAGTTAAGTTCAACATCCATACCTAGAGAGTGCACTAATACTTATGTCACAAAAACATGGGGGTTCATTATTGATTGTCTTAAGGGGGTTGTTATGGGCCCTACATTATCTCTTATGGGAACATATTTTTCTTGACTTATGTGTCCCCATTATATGTCAATTACATAGATTTATTTCATATTTTATTAATGAATTATCATTTAAGCCTAATGCCCATTTATTGAGCATGCATGATCACTTTGTAGTTTTTTTTCATTGCACTTTCTTGGTTCCTCTTCTCTAAGTCACATCAAATTCACTTGAGAGACACTTGCAGAGCAAATATGGCTCTACACTAATGGTTCTTCTTGGAAAGACTAACTATGCTTCTTGGTGTGTGTACATAAAACACTTGATCATAAAAAGGATCATATTCCATTACTATATGGATATATTATTAATCCTAATGATTATGTTTAGTATAATAAGTGGGATAACTCATGTGGAATGTTTTTTGGTCAATTATTATTGCATGTCTTCATGGATAGTCATTTCCATGTGGATCATACATAGTGTCCCTACACTATTTGGAGCATTTTTCAGTCTCTTTCCAAAAATCTTGCTAATATTTATATCATTATTCCTCTTACTCTTATTCTTTTTATTTCTTCAAAGATTATTTTACTCTCTCATCTTAATTCTATTTATTTTTATGACACATTATTGATGGATAATGGTCTTCCTTCTATCAAGCCACCACTACAAAATGAAATTATAACAAGAATTAGTTATCTTATTGTAGATTATACATTAATTATGATATAAGGTGTTGATATTATAGATCCATCACATATTTTAACTTTAGAGGATTCTACTATTCTAGTGAGAGCACACTTTTTGAGATCATTAATGATTCATCTCTTCCTATGGATTCTCCTTCTTCAATTGATGATCCATGTTTCAAAATTAACATTGGAATTCATTTAGTAAATGTTCCATTTCCTTATTATGATAGGTATACTTTATTGGCATTACATTTAGTTCATATGAATGATATTTTTAGACTAATGGCACACATCATATTTAGCCCACATTTAATGATATTCATACTATTACCTTCATCTCCAATTGTGAAATATGTAGGCTTTGAGTAAAAAAATTATGTTATTCATTTGTAAAATGGAAAAACATAAATATATGTGGATGGATCTTCTTTATTTTTTAGGTAGAGGATCTCATTATCAACATTGGCCATCTTGTGAACTGTACTTGGAGTGTGGACTGCTTCAACATCATCTTAATGGGAATTTTTAACTCTCTCTTATTATTTTATCTCTTTTGGTGGGGGGGGGCATTTTTTTATATGAGTTTTCTCCCTTTATACACTCTATGAGAGTTTATTTGTAAATAGTTACCTCATAAGGCCTAGTAGCTAGGACTCATTTCCTCTACCCACCTAATCTATGTTTAAGGGGGGGGATGTGTGTTTGTGTAGGATATTATTTTACATTTATTTATTTTATCAAATTATTAATACACATGGTTTATCTTGATTAAGTGTAATTTTCATATGGAGTTTCACATGATTTTAATTATTATCTAGTTGGTATGATTTACATGCATATTCTAGGATATTTTACCACTATTCTATGGGTAGTTAATTTTCATCTCTCCTATTTATACTCTTATTGTAAAGATAAATAATATAGAGGAATTTTATTTATTTAAATCTTGATTTATTTCTTATAATATATTGATAAGTTGAATTTATTTATTTATTCAAAGTATAATGTATTTTTTATTCCAACTTTGTCTTTGTGGAATCCATGATAAAGGCATTTGTCCTTGTCTAATTTGAATATCATGGAATTGAGGTCTTAAGATAAGTTTTGGATGAAAAATGGGTATAAAATAAATAATAATGGGGGTATATTAAGAGAGAGGAAAATAAAGCACAAAATTTTGAGAACATGCCATTTGACACTTATTCATGATAGGAAACAACTCATATTAGATATTACAAAAATTAGTGGAAATAAAGGGTATGATCTCATGATGTATCATATCCTAACTTTATCCACAAGGAGTGAAATTTTTGTTATAACTAAGGTCTCTAGTCCTAATATTAGTTGAATTAAATGAAAGTTATTTTCTCCAAAAAATCATGTTCTTACCTGAACTTAACTCATATGAAGGGATGGGTTTATGAAAATAAGGAGAAGATGCAATATGAGGACAAAAGGAAGTAAAAAGTTCATAAGAGTCCACAAGGTGTGATTTATTTTATTTATTAGATTCATTTTTAAATCATGTTTGTGCACAATGGCTAACATGATGAAATGGAATATATAAGTAACAATAAAGTCCATAATATGATGTAACATATGAGGGAGAGAGTCATTGGTTAAGCCCATTCTAATGTGAAAAAGGATGTAAACACTTAACATAGTTTATACAATGATTAAATATAATTATGACCATATATACTTGATTGATCAACACAATCTATTAGTTAAGAAGATAATCCAAGAAAAAATCAAGGATAAAGGGTAATCTACTCAAGGGTTTGAATGATTTTTAGGATTTCATATATATATATATATTATCATTTTTTGATTAGTTTCAACCATTTATTTAATAATAGTAATTATAGAGGTACAACCATGTCTGTATCCCAATAACCTTGGTTGATGTTAAGTTGTGAGTAAATTCCATTGGAGATATACTTTTCTTAGGTACACAATAAATCAAATGGATAAAAAGGATTTTTATTGGTGTAAATAAGGGATTGTAGGAATTTTAGATATACCATGAGATGTGAAAACTAAATTCCATGTTTACCTCTCTACTATGTATATGAGTGTTGGAGTAAAATCCCTCATGCCATGATGCCTATAAAAACAAAACTAAAAATCAATGAAAAATAAAGTGAGATTTTTTAATAGGAAAATGGAAAAATTCAACCCTAAGTCGAAAGAAAGAGCCTCTCTATCAGTATTTATGTGAGGTGAAAATATAAAATATTTTCATGTAAGATTACTCTAAGTTAAAAATATTTGAATCATTATGTTATGGAAAATATCCAAGGCTGATGAATGCATTCTTTTAGTGTCAATAATTTACATATTTAAGATAAAACCCTAATCCAAAAATCAACAAACAACAAACAATGTTCTAACTATAATGGGTTCACCAAAAAGTTTACACTAAAATTAATTATAATGTAAAATTAAGTCTAATTGGAAATGTATAATATTATAATATTATCTAGGATGATATATAATGCAAAATATAGAAAATACAAAGATCTACATAATTTACATAAGCTGTAAATTGTTAAAAAATAGAAATTAGGTATAGGGTTATAGAATTGTTCTTGTAACTAATTTAATTCCACACGTATTAACTTTTTATAACATGTGAATGCATTATTTAACATGAAAACATATATACATCATAAAATATTATCAGAATATTTACATGAACAAGTCCGCAGGAGGTGGAAAATAACATAATACATCATTGTCCTCAACTATGACTTTATCCTATTAGACTATGCACTAGATCTGAAAATATAGGCTTGTTTTCCTATATTTGAATGCGATATGTTTTTGTGTAGACCTTGATTTAAAATGTGAAAAAATTACAAAATCAGAACCCTAGTATTACACAAACACACAAATAAGATCAAATGAAAAAGGGGGGAAAGTAGGGGACATGGGAATGGCCATGCTATCTATAGAAAACCCCTTGTTAACTGAATGTTTCCTCCATAACCCAAAGGGACTCATGATAATGTAGTTCTCCCTTTAAGGAAGACAATATGAATGTAAATATAAAATTTAATTAGGATAATTGATAAATATATGCACTCAACCTACATTAAAACAATGTTATACTTAGCCAAGGACTATAAACTTATAACAAAATTGCAATAGAAGTCTTTATTTGGAAGACAAATGATTTTAAAATCATAAAAGAAATGAATTTATTAGTGAGTGCTAGGTAGTTCAAGTGTGACCCTTAATGTGATATATAGATGGATATTACAAATATTTATAATAACTAACGTACTAGAATTCATGGGAAAGCCATTAGGAAATGTATCATTTTGAAAAGATATCCATTAGAGAGTAGTGGATAATTCCACTACTAGATAGGTTTGTAGTGCAACCCTGCCTACCTAGGGATCACTTTTTGAAAGGGAACAAACTCTTATGAAAAAAGAGTGATAATAAAGTTTATGTTGAATAGGGATGAATAGGGGTAAAATAGGTATGTATAGAATATGTTCTTAGTAATTACAATAATTCAAAATTTTTCCTAGAGATTACAAGTTATCAAAATGGTCAACTCACCAAGGAAGGTGAAGGTGATAAGAACAAGAATTTATCAATAATTTATTTATTAAATTTTAGTGTCTACATTATCATTCATCTTAAAATTTTAGTCTTGTTATATTATAATCCTTACATGATAATCCTCTCTTGAACTTCGTATGTTTTAAAGTTAAATTACTAATAATGGGTGATGTAGTCAATCCTAAAGTAAGTAATTTTATTGCTAAAAGCTATTTTTAGAAGAATGTGAGTAACCATTTAACCTAGTGGACCATAGTGAACTCTTCTTATAATTGTGGTAAGATTGTGAGACCAAACATGTATACAGGTTTATTAAGTTTTTGGAATTCAATGTATGTGTATATTTTTTGATGTTAGAATCTAGGTATCATATCCATAGAAGGCTCAATTTTTTTTGGGATGGTTTTTTGGGGTTGTGATAGTCATATCAGAGCCTAGTAATACTCTAGGGAACTCTAGGAAACATATGGATGAACATGTTTTGGTGTTTCTTAGAATGATGAGAGCATGATATAATAAAGGAAAATATGGTAACTATCATTGTACTATAAATTTTGGTAGGAATAGAATCAGTAAATTTTTTAAAATATTGATGTCAGTGGAAATGGTGGAAATAATGATATCGATGGTGAAAACCATGCTATAAATGATAATGTTTGTAATGATTCTAGAAAAATATCAATGTTGGTGATGCTAACAATGATGTGATCATAACAATGTTGGGAAATTTTATATCTTGAATGACATTATAGGTGTGATTTACAAAATTTAAATCTAATTGGAAGCACATGGCCAAAGGTTAGCACATCTAGAAGACATGTAGGAAGGGGTGAGCATAAGGGGGTACAAGGGTATGATAAAAGGGGTGAAAACATTAGAAAACATGATTTATTAGATCCCGTAATTAAATATCTCAATAAAATCCAACTTATTACCTATTTTGGTGGGGAATATGGAGATTCCATTTAGGCATGGTTGGTAAACATAGATAAATAATTCAAGTTTCATAATATGATCTCCAATATCAAGGCTCACATAGGAGCTTACTAGCTGGTAGGTAATATTCCCTTGTGATGGAGCCACCTATGTGATCTCAATGGTTATGATGAAATGACCCTCTGTTAGGAAATATTTGAGAATAAATTTAGGAAAATATACCTAAATAGAAACATGGAACTAAAGGTCAAATAGTTCTAGTTTTTATAACAAGGAACCCTGATTATTATGGAATATGAAAATTATTAATTTTATCAGTCTTTTACATTATGTAGATTAAATGATTAATTAATTTAATAAAGTGACTATGTTTAATATAATCTTGCATGAGGTGATGATTCATGATGTAAACATGAAAAACTCTCAAAATTTGCCTATTATAATTGAACTTTCACATCATGCAAAATTAAAAAAAGATGATTCACCTAAAGGTAAGACAATAATACAATGATAATAGGATTGCACCTAAGCCTCCCTCATTGAGAACTGTTTTAAATACATATGATTATAAGATTAAATTTTTGAGAAAAAATAGTAATTATATAAGATTATCAATTGTAAACAGAGGTTCCAAGCCTAAAAATTTTGTAAGACAAAGTAATGGGAAATGTAATCATAAATAAGGAAAATTTTGTGACTAGCTACGAGAGTTAATATCATCTTTACCCCCCAAAAAATACATTGCAATGTTGAGAATATGATTATAATAATTATTAGAAGGATTGTCAACAACTATAAGGTAATCAACCCACAAACCACCATGTGTATGTTACTATTGATAACAAAAATGTAGAACTATAGTCTACCCCAATATAGACTAAAGGTATAATTTATGGGTTTTATTTAGAAAATATAATTGATTTTAGTGTATAGATAATTTCATTTAAAATTATATTAATTTTAAGTAAAATTAGAAACTTAGATATTTAAAATTTGATCGTATATGTTAAATTAGTATTGTAGACTTGAGAAATATCACTCATGGCTCAACCCTTCAATTCATGAGCTTCTCACTACCAAAAGGCTTGTGTTTGCCATCTAATTATGCATAAATGTTTATCTTATAGTCTAACCCTAATATTATAATTACCTAAATCACTTGTAGATCAAGTCTACATAAAAATTGATTTATATCCTAATATAGTAGTAACAATTTTTATCCTACTAGACATTGTCGTCTAGACTAGGACACTAACATCAATGCTAGCATCTGAGATCTAACACTATTGTCAAAGCCTTATAAAAAATTAATTTTTTTAAAACACTTTGACATGTATGGGTTTTCATATTATTTTTATTCAACCTTCCCATGATATAATATCAAAATGTGTGTTACAAATAAAAAACAAAAGGTCATTCATTATAACCTAGAAATTACCAAGCAAAAAACCTATAAAACTCAATTCATCATTTGTAGAACTACATTTTACTACCCTATTCTTTCCCATTTAGAAATAATTCATATGATAAGTCTTCTTACAATTATAAATCATTTAAAGAGAAACAGAGGATTAATATTTATTAAGTTACAATCTATATCACTACATGTACTCATATCTATCATATTTCACTATTGTTCACACACAAGACCACATAAATGGGTGAACTACATTGGTCTGAAGCTCTCTTTAGAGCATATGACTATGTATGAAATACTCATTAACAAAGGGGTATTTTAGGTCATACTGACTTCAATTTATCCCACTAACACCTATTTTATAAGGTGACATTTACAAGTTGGAAGATCTATTGTTTTGATAACAAGACTAATATATAGAACCCATGCTCATGATCTAAATATATAATATACAAGGTGGAAATGCAACATAATAGGCCTAATTGGTTATTATAGAAAAAGAATTTTATTTTTTACTAGATATAAGTTTATAAACTAGGATATAAGCATCGATGTTAGTGTCCATACTTGATGGTAGAGTCAAAGATGACAAAGACATAAATTCTAGAATATTATGAATCCCAACAAAGAATTACCCCATCTCATTTTGCACCTAAATTTTTAATATCTTCCTTTATATCAATGAATAAGATAATTATATTTTCTTCTTATTATTTCAACTTTAAAATTATTGTTTAGCACTATACTTTTTATATTTATAATACTTTAATATTTCAACATTATATCATAATATTGTGAATTTAAATTATCTAATTGGACTTATTTTTGAATAGTTTATCAGTTTGTTTGATTAGTATATTTTACCCATAACCCATCTAATAAGTGTTACATATTTTATGAAACCAACCCTTGACTCTTCTTGCAAAAAATCCTAGATTGCCATAGGGTTTTCATGTTTTTGATCTCTAAATTATTAAAAAAATTAAAATTTGATTTGATTTAATTATAATTGATTTCATCATTTTTAGTATGGATAAATATAGTACTTATTTTATTGTATAATATATTATGATAGTCATTACTTTCTATATTACATACATTACCAAATCAATCAATGATAAAATACAATGGAGTCAACAAATTGGTACAAACAAAAAAAGTGAGTTAAAATAGGATAAAAATTTAATCTCTTTTTACAATTATTATTTAAATACTATTGAAACCTTATCCATATTAAATAAGTTATAACATGCATGCTTCTAAACTTTTGTCCCACCTATATCTTATTAAAGTGACAACTATCATCATGATCCCATTATTCATCCTAGGTTTATCTTAGATTTCATAGTCTACAATATTACTACATGAAAAGGAAATGCTACCCAAGTTTTTCAACCAGATGTTAATATACAATAGGTTCCTCGTAATCTTATTTTAGTCATTAAATCTAAGAGATATGATAGTATGAAAAATTAATCAATACACATGTTAAGATCTTAATCCTTGACCTTCTAAAACAATCGACTACATATAAGGATATCTTATATGAGATGTTGTGTGTAACCTTAGTATGAAGTGACATAGAGGGTACTTATTTTGTATATATTATGTATGATCTCAAAAAAAATGTAAATATCATCACTTTCAACTGCAAATATTTACCTTCAACGGATGTCACTGATCAAGATATTCCTTTATTTATACAAGTGAATATTCACAATAAAGGAACAATGGATTAGGTATAAAATATAAATAACTTAATTATTAAAAAAGGGCATAAAGAATGATCTTATTAAAAAATTAGATATCCATATCAAAGGATTTGATAACTCGTACGTCTTGCCAATTGGCCAAATCACATTAGGTGGGCCATTGGGACCAGAAAATGTACAAGTTACATTCTAATTAATGTATCAATAATTGAATAAGAATTTAATCTTGGGTAGATATTAGATAAATATTATGGAATTTGTTCCATATATATTACATTGATGTGTTAATGAATATATAAGGGGAAATTATGGATCATGCGTATAGATGATGTCACATTCAAATTATACAAAATTTTTCACTCCAACATGGAAGGGCTTCCTCAAATGGTACCACACATGAAAATCATTCTATTCAATCATAAATAAACCTATGATACAAGTGAATAAAATAAAATAAATCATTTACCTCAATATGTTCGTAAGACACTAACAATTGAGATGCACACACATACATGTAAGGGACATAAAAATGAACAAAAAGATAAACAAATAGATAAAAATACATTACAAAATCAACTAATGATAAGTACACAGTATGAAAATCAAACATTTGAGCTTCCTTTATTAGTAAATTTAAAATAATAATATGTCAAGGTTTCAAATTATTATGATAGTGATGATGATATTCCTATACATATGACAAAGGAATAGTTGTGAAAAATTTGTTTTGATCTTCTTGAACACCTCTTACATAATTCATTAAACCTAAAGGCCATATTATGTATAAGTTAAATCCATCACTAGTGGGTGAAAAAATAAATATGGATAAAGGTAAGGCAATTATAATATATGAACATGTGAATAATTCTTATATCATCTATCCCTTTTGTCTAAAATCTTAAATCCAACCTTAAAGGGGACAAATGTAGACAATCATGTTAATAATGCAAAGTCCTCACATAGGTCACCATAAAAAATTATACAATTCATGATAGAAAAACATACTCCACACATGATACTTTATATGTTACTTGAGTAGATGATGATATATATAGAAACTACCAGATATAAACTAGGATGTGGGCTAGTATGTAAAAATGTATCATCATATTATAGTTATCATTGGATCATAAGACAGAATACATATCATTACAAACTATTACAAAATAAAATTAAAAAATACAAAAATTTAGTGCATATACAAATTATACAAGAACAATAAAAAATTATTTTGATCTATTAAAATTTAAAAGTGAAAATTATAATGGGAGATAATATAAAGATTGCTCAACAAAAAGATCTAACTATTATTATAAATATTGATGGGAACTATTATGAGCATCTCAAGGTTGATGTAAATAATTGGGACACAATTATATCATTATAAATATATGATAGATGGGACATGATATATATGAGTTATAACATTGTCCCATCTTTCTAAAATCTCTTGGGTAAATTATATTACCAGTCACATGTTGACCAAAATTAGTTGATACCCCAACATGGGTAAAAAATCAAACAATGCATTTGACCTTTAATTTTGGGTAATAGTGGTTGATTGATATGAATTAAATAATGGATACTAAAAATAGTTGCCTAATTTTAGAATTTTAATCCAAAGAGATTCACATTTCACATAGTGATAGACCAATATCAACAAATTTTGGTAGAAAATAACAAGAAGATATAGAAGTGGCAATGATTCAACATAAACAATTTTGAAAAGCAAAGCCACTAGGTAATCCTTTACCTCTTGAGTGCATAGACTTATGGGACTATTTATTTACATTCATAAATTTAAACATTAAAAAAATTAGAAAATCAAATAATCAATAATAATACAAAAACATTCACATAAATGAAAAATATAATAATATTTACCATTTACATGTTTATTAGATTTTCCATATGTTGTTTACTTTATGTTAATAGATAACATATAATTTAATTTATATAAATACATATATTTCATAAGTACTTGAGTGTGATACATGAATACACTAGATATATGATACACAAGCATAAATATGTTATACCTTTCTTCCACTTATGTGATATGCTACATTGGGGGCATCTACTTCTAGTGATCATGATTGCTACAAGTTCTATTATTTTATGATCACTTTACAATATCATGCCAAGATTATATAATAAAACTTAAAAATGTAAATACTCATGCTAGCATCTTAGAAAGTGTGCTAGATGTGTTATGCTATAGGACATTTTGTTAACACAAGTATGTGAGGACTAGTATGATATGCTTATGATATTTGAATATATTTCACTTATTCATATTCTCTCATGGATTACTTGAGTTTACTTCTTGTTTTCTACCTTGTACTAATTATGCATCATTTAAGCATATTATTTTTTATGGCCATAGTGCCTTGAATTTTGTTTCTTTGTGAGAATACATTTGAAGACATCCTCTCCTTTGAGTGTGTTACATTTTAACATGCCATTTGTTTGTGTTCTCCTTAAACCCATTTTTGCATGACACTGAGTGATCTTATGTGTGTGGTTGATTATTTTAAGATTATTTTATTGTTACTTTTAGATGTTTCCATGATCCATATAATACATCTTAGGGTTTTTCATTATTGATAAATATCTAACATGGTTATTTTATCCTTTGGAAATAAGGTGACCGTTACATTACATGGCCATCACCTCAATAAGGGGGTGCATATCAGATGGGGCATGTATTAGAGACATGAGTCCCCCCCCCCCCCGCCACACACACACACACACACACACACACACACACACACACACACACACACACACACACACACATACACACACGTGCGTGCATGCACTTGAACGCACACACATGCATGCATGCACGCGCACACACACATGCACACATGCCCACGTGTGCGTGTGCACACACACACACACAGAGTTTGAAAAATTGGTAGATTTTGATATAATTTACATGATTTGGAGATTTATATATACATTTGGGGACATAATCTATGAATTGGTCACTCATTTCAAATATTTGAGACAAAGTTTTGTAAATTTGTGATAAATTATACATAGTTTACAGAGTAAAGGTCAAATTTTAATAGATACTTTAGCTAGAGACACATCAAATATGTATATTACATGAAAATAAACCATATAAAATATAAATATTCATATTATGTACACATTTATGCCTTGACCTTACCAAGATGAAATGATTGACATTTATCTATCTATAGTAGTTGGCTTCCTTGATCAGTACAGTTGAGACTCAATTACCCTAGAAAACTTAACATAACTCACCCATGAACCAGGTTATGGGCATGTTCACCCGAAAAATCCCATCTTCACATCTCCTAGTTTTAGTTGTGAACCTATCTCTCTAGTGTTTTAGCAAGGAAGCATCATCACCAAACAAAATTACCAAGGGAAAACATGGTTGCATTTGACACATAGGTGTGTTCCATCCTTGTTGAATTTTCATTCAAGTATTTTATTTTAAAAAAATTTAGACTATATGAACTAATTATATTGTAACATGTTGTTGGGTATAAATAATAAACAAACATAAAATTCAAATAGGTCTCTAGAAAAGTAAGGTGTGTTTTACACACCAAGGTACACACTTATTTCTTTTACACTACTAATTTCATCCTTATGCATTACCAAATTTAATGTGGGGGACTTTAGATACTATAATATGATCATATATGATAAAATAGTATTTTAAACTTGATAACTATCACTGATGGCTCAACTTTTTACTTCATGACCTTCCTATTGTAAATAGTTTTGCATTCACCATCTCACTATGCCTAAATGATTATCTTATATTTTTAGCCTAGTATTATAATTACCTAGATAAATTTTATCCCATATTCGACACAAAATTTTATTTATTTCCTACTATGGTAGTTACTAATCTTCAAAAACATTCTATCCATGCAAACATGACAATCTAGAATAGGAAACTAACATCAAAGCTAGTGCCCTAGATCTGATCTTAGTGTCACAGCATTACAAATGGTAAATTTTTAAAATATTTAAACCTATATGGGTTATAATTTTTTTATTAATTAATCCCTCCATGATATCATTTAAAAAGGTTTGATATAAATACAAAAAAATGTCATTCATTACAAGCTAGAAACTACCAAGCACACACCTATCAAGCTCACTTAATCATTTTCACAACTGAGTTATACTACCATATTATTTCATATTTATAAATTATCCATAGGATTAGTCTTATTATAGGTATAAAACATTAAAATATTATCCAATGAGTAAAATTTTTCAAGTTATAAGCTATATCACTACAACACATGCATATAACATATTTCACTACTATTCACATAGAAGCCCACATAAGGGGGATAACTAAATCATTTTGAGACCCTATTCAGATTATATGGATATGTATTTATTTATCATTAATATAGGTTATTTTATATTTATCTTGAATTCACATGATCCCACTAACCCCTATTTTATAAGGTGACATGCCCAAGTTATAGAATCTAGTGTCTTGAGCAAAAGGCTGATATGTAGAACTTGTGAGCAGGATCCAAATAAATAATATTCAAGGAAAAATTTAACCCTAATTATTTAAATTATTCATTATATAAAATTACTTGTATTCTTTACCAGACATTAGTGTCAAAATTGGGACATAATCATTGACTCTAGCATCCAAATTTGAATAATAATGTCTAGGGTGACAAAGATATAAATTTAAGACTCTAAAAAATACAAGAAAAGAATCAACATGTCTCCTTTTTCACTTAAATTTTTTATATCTACCTACACATTAGTGCATAATCTAAGTATTAATCCTCCTTCGTATTGAAACTTTAAATTTACTATTTGGCACCGTACTTTCTATATCTATCATACTTTCATATATTCAACACTATATAGAACATTATGAATTTAATTTAGTTAATTATCCCTATTTTTTAATAGATTATCCTTTTTTTTATTAGGCTATTCTCCTCCTATTCCATCCAAAAATATTTAAACAAAACCCTATAAATAAAGAGAAAGATGGGAGGTAGAGTATGGCAAAGGGAAAAGAGTGAATGTTTTGGATTGCACGGAATAAAATGAACTAAACATTATATTATTTAAAACTTAATTAAACCTAATTTTGGCACCATAAAGATATTATGACATGATATTTGGCATGAACTAACTACAAAAGGATCAAGTGAATCTTGACTATTTCATTAAAAAGGTGTAATGTCTTGATGATGTTAGCAACCATGTGGAAACCTAGAGTGTCTTGAAGCATGTAGATAAAATAATTATTTTAGATATGAATATAAAAAGGATACAAGATTTTTAATATATAAATTAATGGAATATCTATGGAAAGATACCTACAATGAAAGATCACCTAGTCTTGATAGAATTCAAAGATGTTTTCCCTCATGAATTTCAAGTGTTTTATCCTTGAAGAGAGTTTTATTTTTATATTTATATTATACCAATAAATTTAACTAAATCCAAATCCCCATAATTGATTAATGTGGAAGATTTTGGAGAGCTTAAACTATGACTATAATATTTGATAAAAAAAGGGCTAATTAGGCCTAGTGTATCAACCTTGGGAGCCATATTTATCTTCATAAAGAAGAGGTATGGAATCTTGGGAATTTTAATTGATTATATAATGTTAAAAAATACAATATAAGTAATAATAATCCTTTTCCTATAATGGATTATTTTTTCAATCAAATAAAGGGTGTAACTATGTTTTTCAAAATAGATATTCGATTCAGGGTATCACTAAATTTGCATCAAATATGGAGATGTGCATAAGATAAATTTTATAACAAGGTATGTCCATTATGAATTTATTATCATGCCTTTTATTTTAATAAATTCCCATGCTGATTTTATGAAATTATTGAATAATTCATTCAAGGATTAGTAACACTTTCACTTGGTATTTCAAAGACTAAAACAACATAAATTATTTGGTAAGATTTATAGAAGTTCATTGTACCAAATAAAGAATCATTACTTGGGAAACATTATCTCTAAATAAGGTATTCCATTATATGCTACTAATATTAAATCTGTTAAGGAGTGGCATGATCCTAAGAATGTGCATCAAATGCATAGATTCATGGGATTAGTTGGGTATTAGTTTAATATTAATAAAGTTATGCATTTGATGTAGTTGGATTAGTTTTTTGAATACTTATGAAGTATTGTTAAACCCATAATTTTATTGAACATGAAGGAAAATAAGTTTTTGTGTAATCCTCAATGTGAGGAAGCCGTAAAAAAATAAAAAGAATTATTAATTTCTACTCTTATCCTTGTAATCCTAGATCCTAGTGGACACTTTTATATTTTGGTTGATGCTTATGGTGTTATCATTGGGGTTGTTTTGAACCAAGATGGATAATTTATTGTCTATGAGTCCCATAAGATAAAAAACCATGAGTAAAACTATTCAATTCATTACCTTGAATTGGTAGATTGGTTCGTGCTATCAAGCAACGTAAACACCTTTTATTTGGGAAACACTTTAAGGTAAAGTATGACCATCTCAACCTTGTGTGCTTGTTTCCTCAAGATTAATTAAATATAAAACAATGTATATGGTTTGAGTTTATCAAAAAACATTATACCGGTATTTATTACGTTTATGGAAAATAAAATAGAGTTATTTATTGTCTTAGTAGAATGACATATATTGTCGAAATTTTTATTTTAAGGTTAAATTTAAAAAATATATATATGAACAATTAATAGACCTCGAGTGTAGAAAATTTTTATTGAATTAACCAAAGAAATAGTGGATAAATATGTTGCTAACTATTCCTTTGAGTCAAATGGACTTTTAATATATCAAGGCATAATTTATTTTCTTGATTAATGGAATTTAAGGGATAAAGTGTTGGAAAAAGTGCATGTTATACCTTAATTATCTCATCTAGGTGTCATGAAAATTACACTTGTTAAAAATATTTTATTTTTTAAATGGGATAAAAAAGGATATGGCTACATTTTTAGAGAAATTCATGGAATGTCAGTGTGTCAAAACTGAATATTGTTATCCAAGTGGTTTATTGTATCCACATGTAATATCAAGTGGGCTATAATTTCAATGGACTTTCTCTTGATCTTCCCATGTCTTGAGGCATACATGACATAAGACTAGTTTATAGTTTTATTAATTCATGCACTTTATTTTAGGAAATATTATTGATGATGCCCCTACTCTTGATAAAAATTTTATGAAGGAAAATTTTCACCTTCATGGTGTTTTAAAAGTTAATATATAAGATAGAGATAAATTACTTACTTCAAGGTTATATAAGACATTTATTGCTTCCTTTGGAATAAGAATGAACTTTAGTTCAACATATCACACAAAAAAAATGGCTAAACTTAAAGGTAGAACCAAATTGTGGAGGATATTTTAAGGATGTCTTTCAAGGACCAATAGTCTAATGGGAAAATTATGTTCTTTTGGTTGAATTTGCATACAATAACACTAACCATTCTAATATGAAAATGGTACCTTTTAAATCCTTATATGAGTGAAATTTGATAATTCCCTTGGTTGGGATGAGATGGAGAGTTGAGTTTTAATAGGTCCTAATACTTTTCAAGAATATGATATGCAAATGGATCTTATTCATCAAAATTTGAAAGTTGCCTCTAATAGACAAAGGAGATATGTTGATAAAAAAGGTCATAAGATAATTTAAGTTATTTATATAGTATTTTTGAGGGTTAAACCTTAGAAAAGTTCCATAAAGTTTTTAAAGTCATCCAAACTATATCCATGTTTTTCCATACCATTCAACATTATGGAAAAGATCAATAATGTTACATATGACCTAGCTGTTTCTCATCCTCTTTATAGAAACCATGTTGTGTTTCATGTGAATTTATTGAGGATAAATGTTTTTTATTGATCATATCTTTTGTATTGGAAAATATTTAGGTGGAAAATGAAAAAATGATCTAGTTGGATGTAATCAATCCTGGCCTATCCCAGCATTAATCTACATAATAGGGACACTCAGCAAGTATTGGTCCAATGGGACCATCTGAGTGAGAGAAGTTACACCTAGGAATATGAATATCCTTTCAAGTAGAAATATCCTCACCTCTTTGTTTATGCCCCAAGACAATGCCTCCTTTTAGTGGGAGTGGACATCATATTTTATTTAGGCTGATCTTGAATAATTTGTGTTGTAATATTTTAATGAGCCATTTTACTATTATTAGACATTGTATTTGTTCATATATGTATTTAGTTTATGATTATATATTTTAGTATTTCAATTGATATTTTAGTTTGATATATTTATTCAATATTAGACTTTATTTACTATTATAAAGATATGATATTATTGATGGCATTTTGTCATTGAAGGTAAAAATTGAGTAACTAAGCTACATTAGGGATAGAATATTTCATTGGAATATCACATCAACACCATATAAGTAATTGAACATAAGGTAAAATCAATAGATAATTTTTAATGTATGTCATTCCATTACATGATGTTTTTTGCTTGTTTATCTAGTGTTATCCATAATTGTTATCACTATTTATTCAACATCCATCATTAGATTTAGCCAATTATGTTCTCTATGATTTTTGGATGTTCATTGATAAAGGTATACTATATGAGTTTCTATCTAGAAGTAACATAGGATTACAATAGATGCAAAAGTTTTAGAGCTTGAAAGTGATCTAAAAGGTTAACATAATGATTATGTATTTATCATAATTTTGTGCTTGGGCATGTTGTACTTCATTAAGTATTTATTGATAGGTTTTAAAGATTTAGTGAATTACTATAAAAAGGTTTATTTATTATGCTATGTTGCATGGTATTATCATTTTTAGAAAGGTATTATTGACCCATGATGGGGTCCTAGGATATTTTTCAAATTTTAAATTAGATTTGAGACAATAATCATTTTTTTTTAGTGGTTTGCTTAGAATGGAGTTTAATATTATTATCATTGTAGTCATTAAATTATAAGGAGATAGAATGAGTGAGGAGTGTGGAGAAAATCTAGGTTTTTTAAAAGCCTAAATTATGGCCACTATCATGTTGCTTGAGGAATAATTTTTGGAATATTTATTATAAAATACTTTTTTTTGGTAGCCATGGAATATATCAAAAGGTTAAGTAGTAGTTTGTTAATTTACCAAAACATGTAACTAAGAAACATTATGGTGGTGGAAGAAGAAAAGAAAATGATAACAAAAAGAAGGGTATTTTCAAGTAAGTATTTATTCTTTTCCTTTATATCTTTTATTTTATGTATTATCTATTTATATTACTTTTGTTTACTAAGGAACCCTAGGTGTATGTGAGGGCCACATGGAAAAATCTCTCTCCTCTAAACTCTCCCATTCATCTCATTATATTTTCCTTAGATATTAAGTACTATTGCACTTAGATATCAATGAAGATGTTAGTGGTTTTGGCTTTGTGTGTTTGGTTTATAAACTCCTATGGGTGAAGCATTATTTGGATCATCTCACCATTAGATGGAATGTAGGTGAATCCAATAATGATAATCTAACCATGAAATACTTTTGTGTTGATTTTCATCATGCTTTGTGTATACTTACTTTTTGGACTCTATGCTACTCAATCTCATGTTGGATAGTATCTATTTATGATAGCTTTGGAATGCATGTTTTTAGTTCTTGTAGTTGACCATGTGTGGAAACCTTAACTTAGTGAACATATGATATCTCTATTGAAACCTTGATCTCATTTTATTTTATGGCATTGAGATTCCATTAAGTGGGATATTACAACTCCAAAATGATTGTTAGGGTGGGTATGGCTACCACCATATGAATGGGCTCAACTTTCAAATTATTTTTTTTGCGTTCATGTAGAAGGATTGATTTTATGAGTGCATATATAGATGGATGATCTCTATATGTTGTTTGAATAATCTCATGTTGATAGTTGTGACAATTATCCTTGAGGCAATATGATAATTGTGATTTTTATTCACATTGTTTTTTAAACCTTATAAATATTATTTATTGTTGTTGATAAAAAATTATTTTAGTAATCTCAGTTGGCAAATATATTTTGTACCTTGACTATTAAAACATAGATAACATGCTTTGGCAACATGGTTAGTATTATGATATAATTTATTGTTGGTCACTATTAAAAATGTTAAGACTTAATCTTTCAAGTAGTACTTGGTGATTATATTGTGTTATTGATTATCATAATATTACATGGAAGGTTTGTTATTATTTTAATGATATTGTTGTGATTACAATACTATTAGTTAGTTGAGTTATGGTTCATATTAATGCTTATATTTATTATGAAAATGTAAAGGGATTTGTATTATTATTTGAATGTGTTAAAATAGTATTTGAATTTATGTTAAGCTAAGAAGAAATGTATTAAAATTGTAATATGTATGGAATTTCATTGCACTTCATGTTTCATTAGATATTGACTATACTATTTTCTAGAGAGTAATTGAGAATAACTCAATCCAAGAACTCAATCATTTGTAAAATTTCCTTGATATTTCTGAATTCATTTCATTTGGTGTGAAAATCCTAACAATATTAAAGTTATTTATTCTTATTTGGAATTTTATATCATGTCTTAATAAATAACAACATGGTTGTATCACGCATTATGAGGGGCACATAAATATTCTACCTATTTTTATTGTATGACTATGTCTAGATTGGCAGATCATTAATTTTCTTACATGAATAAATATGAAGTCCTATTATCATTTACATTGGTAATTGGATATTGAGTAAGAAATAATGTAATTATTGGGTATGAATTGAGAGGCCTTCACCTTATTAAAAAAATATTTTTGAAATGGATAAATTTTGTTATCATCTAAGTTATAATATGGTTAAGAAAGAATTTATATAAAGTGGTTTTGGTGATGTAGTATATAATATTTAGAGGTATTATTAGTTTTTGGAAGTTAATATGACTGTATCATACATTGAGTGTCATTACTTTAAGTCTATAGTAGTTTAGGCTAGAACATGGAAATTTGGTAGTATAATGAGAATGCTAATTTATATTCCTTCACTGTGTTTTAAAACTACAAAATAATAAGTTTGAATCATCATATGGAAAAGGGTGACTCCCTATTATGGAACATTAGTGTGATTAAATTAATCTAATTACTTATTTTTTATATGCAATTTCATTTTAAAATGAATAGAATAATTTGTACTAATACTAATAATAGGTATATAGTTTATGACTTACTAGGTAATGGAACATTCCCAGTGAAGCATGCCCTATCCCATTTGAGGAGATTGAGTTGAATTTATTTGATTGAATGGACCTATTCACATCATGAATGTGTCTTTTTCTATGGTTATTAGTAAAGTTTTGAAATTCAAATGAATTAATTGTTAGTAAATATTTATTGAATTCTACTTTATTATAATTTACTGTTCACTGTATGAATAATTAACTTAAAATTACTTTTTTCATAGGTAATTATAGTTTAATAAGAAACCTATCATTGGATATTAATACATTCTAAGGATAGGATGAATATTTGAATATGAAAATATTAATTCACACCAAGTTATGGGATGGCATATTGAGAGGATAATTAGTGGTACTTGCATCATTTGATGAATGGATTTAACTCTATATATTAAAGTTGAAATCAAACCTTGTTATGGTAATTTTTTAGGTATTTTTCCTAAATCACCATTAGATAAGACACTTTTAGGTATTGTGTGTTGGAATAAGCTTTATTTCACATGAAATAGTTATTAAAATGACGGTGCAATTTTGATCACATTAATTCATTATAGTAAAATACATTAAATAATATTGTATTATCTTTTAATATAAGGATATTATGTGTTATTATATGATGATAGTTGATATTTCTAAGTAAATATCATGGCATGACATTTTATGAGGACTATGATTTGATTTAGAATTATATATAAATAATATACCCTTACTTTTGTGCAAGAGACATAAAATTTTGTTAATGTTTGGGACCAATGGGCAAACTAGGCATGCATGCTATAAGGCTAGTATGACTTTCTTTAGTAGCTTCTAACTCTATGACCATTGATTAAATGTAGGTTTGGAGAATTTATTATAACTATAAAAATTATAAAAGTTATATGAATTTGTATTGTAAAATTGTAATAATTTTTGCATGTCAATCATTGAATCTATTTCTTTTTGGAATGAATTAAAGACTACCTTAATATGACATAACTCTAATTCCAATCTCTATGGAAATATTATATATTTAGATTTATTTTATTTAATTATTATTCATATTAAATATGTAATATGGTCACCGTATAAACCTTACATGATTATACTCTATTGAACTCAGTATGTTTTAGAATTAAATGACTTATAAGGGGTGAAATGGTTAATACTAAGGTAAAGAATTTAACTGCTAAAAGTTGTTTTTTGAATAATGTGAGTAACTACTTAACCTAGTGGTCACAATGAACTTTGATTACAGATATGATAATAATTCAAGACCAATAACGTACATAGGTTTGTTAAGGTTTTGGAATCTAGTGCACATACACACTATTTGTTTTTGGAATCTAAGTATCATAAACCTTAAAACGCCCTAATTTTTTGGGTTGGTTTTCAAGGTTGTGAGAATATCTCAATATATTTTATTTACAATAGTTTTTACACTATAAAACATTCCATAAATAATAATTTTGGCCATAAACAATCTAAAAAATAATTATAATCATTTACACTATATTTATTAAAATATTTCACAATGATATAAATTCCTTTGTATTTCATAAAAAACATCAAAATCATAAAAATAAATATGTTTAGATTATTATAGGCTCCATTATTATGGATTTAAAATGATTACAACACTTAATTATATATATATATATATGTATATATATATATATATATATGTATTATATATATATATATATATGTATATATATATACATATATATATATATATATATATATGTATATATATATATATATATATATATATATATATATATATATATATATATATATATATATATAAATGGATTTTTACAACTTTTGAAATTATTGTGCTAAATAGACTCATAGTCTTCCTGGGTATATATAAACTAAAAGCTATCCCTAAAAAGTATTAAATTTTTGAAATAATGAACACATGTAAATATTGATGCAAAATTTATTCACACCACATAATCCTACAAAATACCCTCTAATGTTTTAGTATCTATGAATAACTTCACACCAAGGCATGTATTTTAGGGTATTCAATTTTGTAAATAACCATGTGGTTTAATAGTGGTGATAAATGGGTTATTTGTCTTAGATGGTTCAAATGAGATGTAGTATAAAATAAACCAAAAGTATACTAGAGGTACATGGGTGGATTCTAACTTAAGGTGGAATGGATAAAAAAGTATAAAAAGAGGGAAATACAAGGCATAAACTAAGGTTTATGACTCAAAGGTGGATGAAACTCTTACAAACTAGTCCTTATTAAATGGTTTGGATAATTTATTGATAATTAATTCCTACTATAACTTGATATCAACACACAAAACACATAAACACAACTTAGAGTCAAAGGAAATAGATATAATGTATTTACTATTCATAATCAAAGGTTGTTACAAATACTACATTACTATCAATCCTCTATTAGTAGGAGATTATAATTTATGAAAAAGATCATTCAAAGTAGATAATAACATAAAATAAATAATTATATTTAAAGAACTTCTACACAACCCAAATAATTAAAAATACCAGTTTGATGGAACTTCCCTAATGATTCACAAGGTTTTGAAGAGAAACTCACATTAAGATGAACTCATAGAACAATACTCAAAATTTATTATTCACCTTAATTGAATAAAACAACATTTAAAATTATGAGGTTAAAAGTATAGATAGACTTGGGATGGGGATGCCTCATCCTTCAAGCAAAGTCCAAATTTATTATTTACAAAATAAGATCATGCCAAAAATTCATACATTCCATGCATGTTTATAATGTATTTATATAAATAAAATCTATCAAAATAACTATAAGATACGAAAATATCCAAATAAAAATAACTCAAATCAAAACTTAAATATGCAACTATCAAAATCTATCTACGACGTTGATGTGGCACCACTTGAAAATATAGCTTACATGTTTGAAGCCTAGGTCATTGTCACTATAGTTATAATTATATTTTATGTCATCATTGTAATTTTTACCATTGAAATTTTAATTTTAGTGAGTTGGGGTATTGGTGGCACCTTGATTGGAAGTGTGACAAAAGTGAGCTCATTTGATGTTTGAACCACTATATACCCAATAAATTGAGATTGAGTAGTTGAGGGTTAGGAAGGGGTATATGGTGTACCCACTAAAATATTTACATGATTTAATGATTCCAATTTATGATATAAAATGTAACTCAATTCAAAATCTATTTTGATCATTTAATAGTCAATCATGGACCTTATAAATAATTGGGAAATCTTAGCCATCAAATTTATATGGATGATCATAGAGGCTTTGAATGCTAAATTTAGTGTTTTTTTTAACCTCTTATTTTATAAAATTTATCAAGTAAATTATTTGTTAATTGGTTTTATACATAAAACCTTTATTTAAACCCAAAAACTATCAACAACCATGTGGAGCAAGTAATAAAAAATTAGCCTTCTGACCAACTATTGCAAAGGTGTGTAAAGTCAATTGACTCTCATGTCATTCAATATAGATGCATCCCATTTCTCATAATTAACAAGTTATACACTAATGCATTCATATCTTATGGATTTTGTTTTAGGGATAATGTGATATCTAGTACCAACAATAAATTCAAATGTGAATAAATTTTATTTCTTGTAGCCTTGATTATAATGTTAAGATTAGATTTCATATCCCTAAAAGTCTCCTAATACTAGGACACACTTCCAAATTTAATGTGTGATTTATCCCTTGAAGCTCTTATTGAACCAATTATATTATACAATGTTTTAGATGTACCCTGCACATTATCTAGAATATCCCTTGGTGATTCAAAAATACTTATTTCTTAAAACTTATTCTTTTATTGGTCATAAATCATGAACATCTACTTAAGGACTTCCCTAATTTAATCTATAAAGCCATAGGGATATTTATTTTATTCATATAAATCTCTCAAGCGACTCTTCCTTTTCTTTGTTAGGGATACTATATACTCCTTATATTCTAATTTCATAGCTTCCTCTCCAACCATCATCATTTACCTCTTGACCTTCCTCATTGTATTTCTATGTTGATAACATGGGAAGTCACCTTAGGTAGATCAATGATGATAAAATATTGCCTACCTATTTCCTATTCTTGTAACTTTTGGATATAGGGAATAATGTTCACTATAGCTTGATGTATAGACTAATCAATAGGTATAGAAGTTAAAAGTGTAGAATTTCTTGGTGGAAGCATTTTTTCTAAAGAAAATGAAATGGAAGGATAAGGCATTGATACATTAGGAAAGGAAGAAATAACCTTCCTTCACTCTATTATTTTTTCTATGAGGGTGAATCAATGATATACTTAGTCTTGTCTAAGGTCTTATATATAGAGACTATGGAAGAATATTTTGAAGTGACCTGGGAAATTAACATACCCAATTAGGTGGATGGCCTTGGTGATAATATATGTGTATAAAAAATGGAGGACACTATATCTTCAAAATGTGCCTCTATCCTAACAAATTTTGTGTAAGTGATGATAAAGAAATGATGTGTCACTAGGGTTGAAGGTAAGCTTGATAAATATTATGTAATGGTTGAGTAAGTAACCTTAGTATCAATAGTAGTAGTACTAGTAACAACCTCAGTTGAAGTGTAAAGATTATTTTAACTCTAATTAATAGTTTATATGGATAATATTGGTGCATCAATACTTATCATAGTGTCAATTATTGAAACTATATGAGTAGATGATGACATGTCTTCTATTTAGTTTTCTCTTTGTTTATCTTCCTCTTGGCCCTATTTCTTTGATTCTTCCTTTTATTACTCTAACTTCCCACGTATTCATTATTACTTCTATGTTTATATATAATTGGGTCCTAATGAAGCACTTGAGTATTCCACATGTCTCATTTCTTCTTGTGTCTCTATAGGTACGTGAGGAGAGATGGGTGGAGTCATCCATTTTATATTTTAGGTTAATATAGGGGATCTAGTAGCAATAGTGGTCATTAGTGTAAAATTTGCTGTAGAAGACCCAATAGAAGTATCAATTGTCTTCATTGATGGAGATGAAGTGGAAAATTATGGTGGAGTCATATGGAGTGTAGATGGAAACTCAATGGTAGTATTAGAGGTAGGCAATGGTGAGGGAGTCACCGTAGTAGGCACAATAGTGGATAGTGATGGAAATGTGGAAATAATATGAACTTACAAAAAAGAAGGCTGACTTGTTGCATTGTTTTCAATCAGAGAAAGGGTGCAAAAGATAGTGATCCCATTAGACTAAAAGGAGCTATAGATTATCCCATGTTGGTTGTAGACTGAGGGCAAAAAAAATTGGAGGTCTAAGGAGACACTTAAAGACATTAGACATATTTTTTTGGTTAGTCTCCATAGATGTGTTTGTATCCATTTGAGGAGGATTGTGAAACTGTAGTGGAGCTATCTCTTCATTATATATCCTCTTAACATCTTCTTTAGTAATGTTAAGATCATATTGGATCCTTTATGCTAGTATCATTAACATGCATAATTTTATAATTTTTATTATAACATTAGTGCCATCTTTGGCATTCAAAAATATGGGGTCATGTTTATACAAATAATTCTCATATGTAATTCTAACATTGTTCCCAAGCTTCTCAATAGTATTCCTAATGGTCTTCCTTGGATCTAAATATCTAAATGGGAATTTTAGTAGGCTATAATGCAACATTACATTTACCAATAAATATATATGTTCTAATTTTTGGTATTTTAGGTGACCTATACCTAAATGGATTTTGTGAATAACTCCCTACCTAGCACCTTTCAATCCAATGTTTATGTTATTAGATAATTATAAAGCAAATTCTTGTTCATCCAACTTATCTGTGACTTGTCTTGGAAAATATAATGGGGCTACATAGGTTCCTTATATTCTTATCACTATATGATCTAGGTTGAACCAATAGTCCTTCATATTTATGACATTTATCTTAATTTTTTATGATAACCTAGGCATATCATATCCATAAATACACCTATAGAACATTGGGAAAAATACATCTACAATCACCTAGATTTGTTTTCTTAATCAATATATGTGTGAGAATGAGTTTATCACAAACCCTATTTTTTTGGTATTATTTTTATGGATCCCAAGTCTCATTTTGTGATATAACCACTATGACATTCAAAAGATCCACCAGATATGACATGATATAAAAATTACCATCTAGTAAATTCTCTAGCTTGGACATTAGAAATTTCAATTGGGTAGTAATAATTTACCAAAGGCTTACAATATTATCATAACTCAGGATAATGTCTAACAAAGGAACCCATATTTCATGAACATAGGAAATGTTGGGGAAGCCATATAACTATTTAGTCTAGTGCCATAACTACTCTTATTTTTGGTCTGAACTTGATTATGAGGATAGATAAAATAGGTCACTTATTATAAAATATTCTAAGTTGAAGGCCAATTGTATCAATTTATTCTTAAATATATTAGCTAACAACCACACATATGTGACATGCTAGTTATAGGTAATTTTAGGGGATGTAAGTCTATATTCTTTCTCAAAGGCATTCCTATCAATACATGCCATATGGGTCATGTTGCATCTATAATGCAAGTTATATTTCATAAAATTTGACCATTAGAAAATAAATCATATAATAATTCAATACAAGGCTTTACCTCTAGTTTTATTGTTGCATTACACAAGGCTACGACCTTGATTACTAGTATATAATTAGTATATCTTCTTTTAGTAGTAGATAATTTATCCTCCACCTTATATGGATTGATTTCATCAATATTTTCCTAAACATTTGAATAATGGCACTAGTATCAAGTAATGTGTCCATAAACTCTATTCTTTCAATAATGGAATACATAAATTAAGGGGGAACATGAGATAAAGATGCCATTGAAACTCTATAAATTATCTCTAACTATACTAAAATATTGGTCTCTTTTGAATAATCAGAAGCTCAAATTCTCACAACTCATAGAATATTATGAAAATAATGTGGTTCGATTTTCCATTGAGATTTAGATATGCTACAAATATTTTATTTTTATATAAAATTGAATTCATTAAGTTTCTAATTAATGCAATTTGATTTTATACAATGACTTTTGATTTATTACCTTCCCATTTTTTTAGTTTTAAATTTGATTTTTTAATGTTAGCTTAGTGGGTTTGATTACCTTGTGGTATATTTACAATGATTTTGTATGCTTAGTCATCTTTAAGATAAATGTCTCTCTTACACACTCCAAGGGATTTATTTCATGTCTTTTAACTTTATTTATTTGTTAGGAGACAAATGACACGTATTTGCTTACTCACTAGATGTGGGATTTGACCTCTATATTTTGATATTTTAGTTGTAGGTGAGCATGAATATAACACTTGGAAACATCTTACTTATTTGGAGGGTTTTTAGATTTTTAATATCTACCTTCCTATATTAGGCCTTGCATCTCCAAGATTGTGAGACATGGATGGATATCACTTTCCTTATATCTGACTATGTTTTTTCCTTTAGCAAGTCATAGGTTTCTAAGATTATGCCATATGGAGAAATTTCATTTCTTCAGGTGGTTATGAATTTTGAGAACTATGTAGATATCCATTAGTTATGGATAATTAGGATGAATACATGTGGATTTCCCTCAATGTTTCACTAGACTAGATGACCATATGACATATTTGATGACATCATCTATGAATAAATGGGATTGTGACATTCATCAACATATCACTCCTTTGGATAACTTCCAAGACTTATAAAATGTATGATTACTAAAGGATATATGGGTGAACAAGATAATGGTATGTGGATGAACCTTGATACTCTAGATGATTTGGAAACTTCATTTACTATGCATATAACCATTGGCTTTGGATGAATGGGATGAAGACATGTGGCATGATATCACTTGTTTGAGTGCTTGAATGATTCTACATATTATGTAATAGACATAAAAGTCATGAATAAGTGGGATTAAGATGTGTGGGTTAATCTTACTTGTTTAGGTTAAAATTAAAAAACTTAGAGCTTTGAAAATCATAGGTGAGGAAGATAGATAAAGACATGTGTTAATATCTCATGATGCTAGGGATAGCCTACACATTTAGACATAAAAATGATTTTGGACAAGACATTAGATTAGTAAATTAGTAAAATAAGTCATAACAAAAGATAATTTTTTAAAGGCATAAATGATTTATAGATTAAAAACACATTTTATCTCTCTAATAGTCATATTCTAAAATTTTAATATTTGAGGTCTAAGGTATCAACACAAAGAATTTTATATCCCAAATTAAACATGACACAAAAGACATAAAAAAACCTTGAAAACCTTTAAATTTTGAAATAGAGTCTTGCTCATGAAAATTGCAAAAAAATATGAATATCCATTGAGAAAACAAATCCATTTTCATGCAAACTAGACCTGAACATGCAATACATAAGACATGCACATGAAGATTTGAATAGAAAGAGGGTTCCCATTTCAAAATTTTGAAGGTGGGGTTTGTTGGTCACAATAGTAGAGATCTACATTTTTTTATCACTGAAGTCCATATTCTAATTTTGAATATTAGCAAATAGTTTTTAAATAATTCCTTTACACCCAGTCATAAAAAATAATATTTATTTGTAAGTTGTATACCATAAGCTATATTAGATAGTTTTGAATTAACTCATTTTTTATGCATTAAATGTGTTTGCAGATGCTAGGCTGACCTATAATTATCATCTTTCTCTCAATATACTAGGCCTCAAATAAGGTCAACGAAATAAAGCATGCATATACTTGGATGAGTGGGTAAGGATCTCTAATATCCATATATATAGTAGAGACTAACCTACAAATCAAATTTCAAGAGGAAAGGGTTATAAATCCTAAGCCTATGACATAAGGATATAACTCTTATTATACCTCAAGAAACATAAATGATTATAACAATCATTTCAAATATGTAAGTAAAGTAAATAATTTTAAGGGGTACAAGTAAAATAAATGATGTATAAGTGATTTTAAAGAAGGTAAGGTGAAATGTTCAACAAAACGGGGGTGTATGCAACCTAAAGTGATTAATCTGAAGCCTAAGTAACCATATATATATATATATATACATATATATATATATATATATATATATATATATATATATATATATATATATATATATATATATGTATATATATATATATATATGGTTACTTAGGCTTCAGATTAATCACTTTAGGTTGCATACACCCCCGTTTTGTTGAACATTTCACCTTACCTTCTTTAAAATCACTTATACATATATATATATATATATATATATATATATATATATATATATATATACATATATATATATATATATATATATATATATATATAAGGTTACTTGGTATAAGGATGAGCCTAAGAAAGGATACACACATAAAAAGCTAATGAAATTAAAAAATATATAATATACTAAGTAAAGGTACAAGTCTAGGTGAAAAATACTTACCTTTCAGTCAAATAATAAACACTTAAATCTCCCCCATTTGACTCAAATGGATATTTTCAAGAGATGTCTTAGGTAAAGACCTCAAATTGTTGAATAAAGACCTAAATATCCTTGGTTAATAACTTCCAATGATATATGTTATTGAGATTCAATGAAACCATAAGAAAATACCTATAAGATAAGGTTATAAATCATCTAACTCTCCAAAATACTTCCTTAGGAAATAAATGTGAGTGCAAATAGAGTGTATGAATGTGATATATCCTATGAAGAATGAAATATAACACTTGTATATGGATCTAGTACCTAAAACCAGCCTTAAACTCTAAGCTGATGATATCATCCATACTAATATAGTTAGAAATGTTTACTGACACAATGAGGTATTGACCAAACCAATACAATACAAATATTAGAAGATAGACTCTAAAATATATCGAGCTAACTAATAAAATATAGGGATGACTTAAGAAAGAATAAAATGGTATTAGTCAGGCTGATATTATAGGATATATGGAGGGTACTAAATACAAAATGGACAAAAAGGTAAGATGGATAGAGAATTAGAGGAGCTCATATTAATAATAGTGATGGGTAGATGGAGAGATAAGGTAGATTGAGATGTAAGATATTGAGAAGAATGAAATGTGAACCTAAAAAATATATAAAACTCTAAAAATTTGTAAAATTATTTTGTTAGAACCCAATTTTTTTCTATCTCACAAAGATTTTAAGGCTTCTTTTAGTTCAAGAAACGACCTATAAAAATAAAGACATGGGAGAAAACCATAATATCTCAATAAATAACTAGAAAATTTGAAATTCTACTATAAATAGCTAAAAAAAATTGATTTATGCATTTGATATTTTTGGAAAACTAGAGATCTATTTATCCAAATTTATTGTTATGAGAGACTACAAATTGCATACAAGGAGGCAAATGCGTATGAGGATATATCATAGCTAAAGCATAATACATTTAGGTAAATAGAGATTTTATCATTTATTTTTCCATTTCTAGTATGAAATAAATTAAATTAGGAAATCTAGGCTCTAAGGTAAATCCATGTAGATAAAATATTTCCAAGTGTCAAAATGAAACTAGATTTAGGACGGGTAGTGGGTGGTTGATGAAAAGTTAAAATTAGGCCAAGGGTATTTATTAGGTGTAGGGAAATAAATTTACACCCTCAATAAACTATTTTAATGAGGTTGATATAATTATTAGGGGAAAATTCAACTCTTAGCTAATACTTTAGGGTATAACTAATATAGTTAGGCAATGTGCTAGTTGATATCATAAGTTACGGTTGATATAGTGTAAAATTGGTAAAATGGTCAATACTATGGAGTATGGCCAATAACATTTGATAAATAAGCATGGATAATGTAGTTTAATGCTTGGGAAATGTAGTATTAAAGTTAAACATGGCTGATACCATGGGGTATGTTTAATGTAGTAGGGTGATATGATGGCCAATATCATAGGGTATGTAGAGTGTAGTTATAATTTTTCCATGGTTAACACCCTAGGTTATGGCTCATATATTTATACATTTTCATTATCTAGTACTATATGGTATGGCTTGTGAAGTTGAAAATTTATCATGGTTAGCATGCTTAATTGGATGCCTTATCTATGTAGTAGAAACTTTTGGATGCCTTGTCGATGTAGTAGATTTTTTTTATTTTACTATTTCGATTTAATTTTTATTTTTAATTTTATAATTTTGGTTAAAAATATTATTTTGATTTGTTTTTTGAAAAAAATCAAAGATGATGGTGACCATGGTAGATCATATATGCCTTTTGGTTATGAATTTTATAGAGAGATTACTAGTAGTACACAGAGCTCAAATCATGACTCTAGGATTTACAGGGATTATGGAGATGCGTTGGGTGCCTCTCAATGTAAATCTAATTTCCATGTTCCTAGGGTGATGGGAGAAGATGAAAAATACCATTATCTAGGAGCTTTAGGGGAATGTGATTGAGATAGATATCACATTAGAGGCTGTCCATGTCGATGAGATGTAAATATGTCTTCATTTTCCTCTATAACATTTCCCCAAAATTTCCCCTTTTGCCACATTTCCATTTCTAAGACTCATATTATATTAATGTTAACATACAACATGGATTATATATATATATATATATATATATGCAAATTAGTACTGATATTGATATACTATTTATAAATTTTATAACATATTTTAATGTTTCTATAATTTGGTCTAATATTTTCATGGCTAAAGTTGAATAGAAAAGATATTTATTTTCTATGTTTAGCACCTACAGCCATTCTAGTAGATGTTGTAGACACCCAAAATTAATTTAGTATTTAAATTCACCTATTAACACTAATTCTTTTTTAACAAATTCAAATTTATGCCATTTACCTCCTTGTTCAAATAATTGAATAATTCAAAGTTAATCAATTATGCACACTTTTAATACTAATTTAATTGCTAAATATGGATTTTACACCTCACCCAGACATCCTCCACATTTATCTCCCTCACATGTTAATCACACAACCAATCCTTTAACTTCCTCAACTACCCTTGAGTCACCGTTTGACTTGTCAAACAACTTGACCCATTCTTGGTGACTTAACTAACCAAATCCCTATTTCTCTCCAACCAATTTAATTGGTAATAATCCTCATCAATGAGGAATAATTATCTAAAATATATTATTTGGATAATTTGAAATATTTAAATAATCCTCCAATGTTTGATTTGTCTTCTAAAAACCTACAAATAGACATGTAATCCATCATTTTTATCCATACACCTTCATGCTAAGGATGTTATATAAACTTTAAAAGAAAATATAAAGTGAATCAAACCTATCAAGAGTGTATTTATTTATCAAAATGATTCCCATTCCCTATTTTCATTGGATAAAACATCGAGCATCCACATTCCACATAAAGAGAAAATCTACCATTGACTACAAAATAAAGAAGGTGTCAAACTTTGCATGTATTTGTAAGTAGTTATTTTGCTAGTTTAGTTTATTCACTTTGTTGTTACTCTATCTTGAGATTATTTGAATTTATATTAGGACTAAGATAATTTGATTTCTTAGCTTAGTTGCATCTATATTAATTTCATATATTTTGGCATGTCTGATGGGACTTTCTCTCATCTTTTGCATACCACAATCATTATAGGTACATTTAGAAGCATTTTATATTGATATTTGTATTTTTTCTTATTCATGTTTATTGAATCTTTGCTTTGATATTGTTTTTATGTAGTTGTATCTCATTTTATTGTGTTTTCAAGTCTTCTATGCATATTTTATACATAACTACAAAATTGGAGATGTTAGCAGTGAAATTATAACTAAAAAATATGAAATCATCATTTAACCTATTTTTATAGCCTTTATATAATTTTTATTGTTCCCAACATCTTTCCTTTTTAATTTTAGTCTATTATTTTTTCTATTTTATTCAAGTATGTATTTTTGGAAAACTACAAAATAAGAGAGTCTGAGAGTGAAATCATTAGTTATAACTATGAAATCATTATTTTGGTTTGTTTTTGAGGTCTTTTCATGATTTTATCTTTCTTAACATATTTATGCCTCATTTTTCATTTGTTATATGCTTTATATTTTTTCTAGCTCTATGTTTTTGGAAAATGACAAAATTAGTAAACTTAACAACAAAATTATTTACCAAAATCTTGAAATCATTCTATGTTTGTTTTTTTATTTTATCCTAATAGAGAAATTGTACAAGTTTAAAACAAAATTATACCTTACAATTATGAAATTGGGGACATTAAAAATGAATTCACTGACTAAGACTATGAAATCATTACGCTTTTATTCTCTACATTTTATTATATTTTTTTTACTAACTACTGATAATTTTGCATTTTTTGTCTAACTATGTATTTATGGATTCATCATAGAGGCTTGTATTTCATTTATTTTTGTGTTCTTTTATAACTTTATTATAGGTCGCCTTGACTCTTAGCCAAAACAAACTTTCTAATGAACTAATTGTAGGTTGTTAGTCAAATAAAAGTTGAAAAAGCCAAAAACAAAAAAAAAAATCTATCCATATTTATTGCTAACATTATTATTCCAATTATTATTTTATTACTAGTAATTATCTCACACTTGATTTTATTACAGTTATTTTATTTCTTTTTTTTAGCATTCTGTGTGTGTGTTTTAAAGTTGTGTATACTCTTATCTTGGCATCCCATTGGTGACGATACTCAGGAATCAAAAGTAACTTTATAACTTTTTTTTTACCCAAGTTGTGCTTGTGTGTATGCTCTTCCCTTGGCATCATGTTTTTGATGAAACCTGGGAATTAGAGACAAGCATTAAATTTTTATTTTCTTTTTCTAGGGACTCCATGGACTTGGATTTCACTAGCACATAATAGGGCAAACTCTGTTTACTATTGGGGTATATAAATTGATTTTAAACTATTTGAAAGACCTAAGTGGTCATGTGTTTTAATCACATCATGATTTTAAGGTATTTAATGCTATAATATCCAAGTTTTTAATAGTTTCCTCAAAGTATGATTTTGCTAATTTCAACACACTAAGACCCTATGGCTATCTTGGGCACATTGGGATAAAACCCAATATTGTTCACATTTTTAATCAACTTGTTCCATGGAATTGCACCAAAAAATATATAAATATATATCTCATGACTCCCATATATGAACTTTTGAAACCCTTAAGCCTATGTAAACTTATTTGTTATTTAAATTTAGTGTATTGGTTAGCAATTGATGTCAAAACGTTACCTTACACAAACCCTTGAAATCTGACTTAGTGGGTCATGAGAATAATAAGATCCTCAATATATATTGCCTTAAAATATTAGACTATATTTAATAACATGGACAAGTGAGTGATATTGTAAGTCCCAAAATTTTTCCATGACCTTAATCCTAGATTTTCACCTTTTTATGAATTTTTATGATTGTTCAAAGTAGGAATTATTTTTTTCCTTGTGATTTACCACATACTAAATAATATTTGAGTGGGAAAAAATTTATTTTGAGTCTTTTTGGCCATTTTTGGCCCACATATAAAGCTCTTGAATGGTTTGATGAAGCAATGGATCAAAGGAGTAGAAATGGATCCAACATTTGTAAATAGAGAGGATCCAACAACAATGTTCAAGAATAAGCCTACAAGCCAAAAGCTAAGTCCAAAATCTTTTATTTAGCTAGGTCTTTACTTGTTCATTATTTTAGACTTTGTGGTGACTAGGTGTTTCTTTTCTCTCAGGCCTTTTATTGAGCTAAGTTTTAGGCTTCCTTTAAAAAAATTGTACGCATAATTTTTTCAAAGGAATATTTATTTTGGCTAAGTGTTCTATCTCTCAGAGATTTTGTTTTTGATTAGCTATTAATATTGATAGAATAAGTGCCATCTTGGTCTTATCCTTACCCAAGCATAAGAAGGGACTCCATATTTTCCTTGGGAAAATAAACTTTATGAGAAGGTTTATACCTAGTTTTGCAAACTTGGTTAAACCCATCACTACTATGCTAAAGAAGAACAAAGTATTCACTTGGTCAAATGAAGGTAAATAAACATTTGAGGCTATCAAGCAAGCCATTTCCCAAGCACCCACACTCATGAATCTTTATTTCTTAAGATATTTCATATTATATGCCTTTACCAATATTGACAATATATTAGTTATGCTGATGCAAAAGAATAGTGAAGGACTTGAGCAACCAATATTATTTTTTAGTTAGGGACCTGAGGGGTATGAGGTGAGGTATACTTTTATAGAGAAATAGGTCTTTTTATTTGTAATAAGACTTAAAATTTTTAGGCCAATGTTATCCAATAGCAAAATCTATCTTATGGTGTCTCATCTTGGAGTGAGAGACTTACTTCTTAGCAAAGACTAAAATGAAAAGAGGGCTAGTTGGATTACCAAAGTCATGGGGTATGACATGGAGATCATGGTCACTAATCTATTAAGAAGTAAAGGCTTGTGTGAGTATATGGTTGATGAAATTCATGAATATAAATAGGTTGTATATGGTTGATGAAATTTATGAATATAAATAGGTTATCTTGGTAACACAAGATAACTCACAAATAGATGCACTTCCACCTCACACTAGTTGGCTCTAGGATATGACACATTTCTTGATAACAAGAGAATACCTTCAGAGTCTCAATAAGGCAAAAATAAGTATTTCAGACTTTAGTCCATACCTTATGCATTAGTAGAGGGTACTATTTTTATAAGAGACCTAAATGGGCTACTCCTTAGGTGCATAGATAATGACCAAGTGACCAAGCTTTTAGAGCATTTCCATGATGGACCTATAGGAGGTCTTTTTGCACCTAGAACCATAATAGCAAAGATAATGAGGGTGGGTTATTAATAGCACAACCTATTCAAAGATGCATATGTATGAGTAAGAAAGTGTCAAAAGTGTGATTTCTTTGTGGGTAAGAAAATATTGGTAGCCATTCTTCTCAACCCAATTCAAGTAGAGCTACCCTTCATGCAATAGGGGCCAGATTTCATTGGAATGATCAACCCTCCATCAAGTGCAAAACATAAATGGGTACTTACTACAACTGACTACATCACCAGGTGGGTGGAAGCCATTATGTTGAAACAAGCTAATGAAGGTGTAGTCCTAAACTTCTATGACAACATTGTGACCAAGTTTGGTGTTGCATCCACTATCATTTTTGATAATGCATTAACATCCTCAATCTAAAAATGATTGAATGGGCTCTCAAGATGGGCATCTACCTCAGCACCTCTTCCATCTATTATCCTCAAGGAAATGGATATTTTGAGTCCAAAAATTAAAAAAAATGATAAGAATCATTAGGACAACTATGAAAAAGAATCAAAAGACATGGTAAACTAAACTAAAGATAGCCTTGTGTACTAATAGGGTGACTCCTAAAGCTACCATTAACAATTCTCCATATGTCTTAGTATATGTAAGGGATACCAAGTTTCCCATTTATATTGAGCTACCTACATTATAACTAGCCCATCAACTAGAGTTGATGGAAGATGAGCCCATGCATGTGAGACTGGCAGAACTCATGAAGCTTGAAGAAATGATAGACCTTACAATGAAAACACTAGAATCACATCAATTTCAAGTTAAGAAATATTTTGACAAGAGGAGCATAGTGAGGTAATTGAAGGAAGGGGATCTAGTCCTCAAGTGGGATTCAAACAAGGCCAAGCTATGAAACCATACCAAATTTGACAACTTTTGGAGTGGTCCTTATTTGATGCATGGATGCAAACAACATAATGCTTTCTAGCTAGCCTAACTAGATGGAGAGGTACTACCCATCCTAGTCAATGGGATTCATCTAAAGCCTTGATATTAGAAGAGTTTGTAGCCATTATTTATATTATACATTTTGTATAGTTTTTAATGTTTTCTCCTAAGTGCCTTATGCACATCTTTTTAGTTGTGTGTTTCCCTTCCCTAAGTGCCTCAGGCACAATGTTTGTTTTGTTCTTGTTATCCTTGTTTCTTTAAGAGGAAACTATAGAAAGGGTCAACCTTGCATCTAGTTTTAGACCAGATCAGTTTTAGAGGCTAATGACGCTTTGTCTAATGGGCTAGACAAGGCAAGTGGTCTAGGTTATCAAGCATAGCAGGCATGCTTCCCTGAGATTTGCTAAAGATGTTGGCCATTTATGGCCCACATATAAAGCTCTTGCATGGTTTGATGAAGTAGTGAATCAAAGGCATAGAAATGGATCCAACATTTTCAAATAGAGAGAATCCAACAATAGTGTTTAAGAATAATCCTGGAAGCCAAATGCTAAGTGCAAAATCTTTTATTTAGCTAGGTCTTTACTTGTTCATTCTTTCAGACTTTGTGGGGACTAGGTGTTTCTTTACTCTCAGGCCTTTTATGGAGCTAAGTTTTAGGCTTTTTTCAAAAAAATTATCCACACAATTTTCTTAAAATAATATTTATTTTGGCTGTGTGTTTTATCTCTCAGAGATTTTGTTTTTGACTAAGTGTTGGAATTCTTTTAGACAAATTGTCTGAAAGAAAAGTCCTGAAGACTTATTTTTTCTAGGGGAAGTGTCCAAGAATTTTTTTTGAAGGATATCTCAATCGAACAAAAATTCCAAAAAAAAGTTTTGGGAAGGTATTTTTGAAAGCAAGGTACCCCTAAATTTTTTTTTAATGGTCCAGTTAAAATTTTTGAAGGAATTGGTATTCAAGGAAAAAGTTCTAAAGGAATTAATCTTTTCAAAATTCTCAAAGGTTTTTGTTCATGATGAAAAGGACCATCTTATCAAAATATAAAGGTGTTTTTCAAATATTCTTGGAGGCTATTTTCTTAGGAAAATGGCCCACTTCAAGGTTTCTGAATGATACTTTTCTTTCAGGAAGTGGACCTAAGTAGAGTTTCCAAAGGATCATTTCAAAGAGACGAGGTGCCATTCTAAGAATGTGCTTCCTTTGGGAAAATTGTATGGGATAATTTTTCCTAAGGTAAAATTACTTCAAGATTTTTGTTTAAAATGAAGATCTTGAGAAAATTACTCAAAGGTAGAGACAAAGCAAGCAATTTACTTCGGAGAAAGTGCTCCACACAAAAGCCGAAGGAATTTTCTAAAGGACACATTTCCTTCAAGGAAATTTTATGAGAATTTTTTTGAAGGTAGATTTATTTTAGAAGTTTTTTCCTAAAGAAAATAACTTTTCAAAAAATCCAAAGGAAAAAATCCTAAATAAATTCCTTTGGGAAGAAGTGTCGAAACAAAAAATTTGAAGGGCACTTTTCTTAGTGAAAAGGAGACCTTTTTCAAGTTCTGAAGGGCACTTTCAAAGAAAAGGGCCAAAAAACTTTCTCCAAAGAGTCATTTCCATGCCAAAGTGTTTTATGCAACAATTCTAAAGGGTATCTCTTGAAGAACTGGACCTTTACAAAAGTCCTAAAGAATTTTTATTTTGAAGAAATGGCTGAAGCAAATTTGTCTAAAGGGTCTTTTCCAAAAATATGGCATCTCATTTCCAAAGGGAAAGGACATTTTAAAAAGTTCTAAAGGGTATTTTACCTTTGGAAAGGGGAATTTTCAAAGTTTTCAAAAAATACTTTTCCTTTGAAAAATAAAATCCCAAAGAAAAGTCAAAGAAAATTGCTTTAGGAAAATTATTCAAAATAAAAGGGTCTGAAGGATTTCCTTCAGGAGAAACAGGCACAAAGAAAAAAGTCCATGGAAAATATCAAATGAAGAACCCAAAAATAAAGTGGCTAAGGAACACTAAGGTCAAATAGTCAACAAATATAAGGGGCTAATCAATCAAGGACAAATGACTCAAGGGCATCCAAATGGTAAGGAGATTGATAGATGAGAAAAGGTCAAGTTTTTAAAGGATCCTAGTGGAACGTAGATTAACTAATCAACAAAAGACAATAATGAATCCTATTTTCAACTCTAATGATGTGGTATATAGCTCACATTTAGAACATGTAAAGTGGTCAAACTAAGAATAGATGCGTCTAAGTGGAGAAACCAATATGAAAAGTGAAGAAGCACACCAAGTTTTAAATAAAAAATATCAAATTATTTATACATGGTGGGAACATGCAGCTACCCATGACATGGATATCTTAGCTCTAACTAAGGGAGACTTGAATGCATGAGGGGCTTGAAGATATTTATAGTGATATTGGATATCTAATCTCATGGTCAAAGTAGTTGCATGATCTGAATGCAAAAGAGCTCAAGGACATAGTGGTGGTTGCATCCATTTATGACCCCTCTCTCTATTTTATTATGTAACCCCCCTCTTCTCTCATCCTTTTTTGCTATATATATAGGCTTTGGAGTCTAAAAAAAATACTTCAACTGGTGATAGAGTTATTCTGTCAAAATCACCTTGTAAACACTCTCTTGAAGCAATGAGATAATTTTTTTATTCTAGTTTGAAGTTAGGTATACATTATTGGAGTTTAACCTATAGATGTATGTCCCTTTTAATCATCTGTACATTTCTATACATAATTTCTTTAATTCTTTTGGTTCCTTGTAGGTTGTGTGAAGTGTTAAACATTAGTGCCTTTCTTGAAGTGTCACAAGTCTGTAGTTTCTCATACAGACCTATTTCTTTCTATCCTTTAAATTTCAGGGTTTCCCTTTGACATCCACATAAAATATTTGTGCTTGTGGCCTTGAGATAGGATCATATTAGTCTGTCTTAGTTAGGTTCAATAGTAGTTGTTAAGGTTTCCAGGCTGAAAGTGGATCATTCCATATTTGGTGCATCACCATCTTTAGCTTAGATTTCCCTTTCATGTTATCTTTCTCTCCCTTTTACTTAGTCAATAGTATATTTTAGTGTGGGAAACAAGCTAAAGTGAAGCATCTGAGGAGCTAGCCTCATTAAAAAGCCTATAGGTTCAACCTCATTATAGGATACCCATAACCCGAGGTTGTTCTAATATTATATCTGGAAGTGAGAGAGATTGAAGGACTCTCCCACAAGGGTGTAATTTCAGCCTACAACAAGTCTTAAATCTATCAAAAATTTTAAAATCAAACTTTTCCAAAGATAAATCTCAAAAGTATCTAGTAAGCAATAGATTGTTTTTAATCAATTTGATTTTTATTCTTAGTCTAAGTTTATTTTCTTGATTCATGTCATTTTTATTAGCTATGTCACCCATAAAAAGGATCATGTCCATATTTAATAATCCTAATGCAAGGGCTACACCTTTTGGTAATGAGCCTTTTCAATTTGATAGCCAAGACTATCATGTAGGCATACATGAAATTCTTAAACATGAAGAAGGAGGGGCATACCAAGATGAGCGGGGACCTAAAGATATTCTACCTCTTACTTATATTTACCAATACATCATGACCAATAAAAATAAAGTTTTTCTTCAAGATTTGAGCTTAGGATCCAAATTCTCACTTGATTTTGATGTACAAGACTTGCAATATTTGATTACATCTAAGGAGACTTTAATTTTCATTCATGAGAAATCCACACCTCAAGTCTATTTATAGGGTATTAATTCCCTCATAGGATCATCAAATACCAATCCCCATGTCTCTCAAGACAAAGGGAAATCCATCCTTCATGAATAATCCTCCCAAGGAATTCATGGGTTTTATATGGAAAATGAATGCTATGTCAACCAAGAGATTATTAATATCCAATCCCATCAAGCAAATAATCATTTTTGTAATACAAATCCTAATCATCCTAAAGTGAGTGTGAATGCCAATTCATCTTCATATGTCAATTTAGCCAACCAAACTTGAATACGTATTAAAATTCACCAATCATAAATACAACTAACCAAATCCTTGATGTTCATTCATGTTTTTCAATCATGCATCCAAATAATATAGACTTGAATCACATTCATGTTTATAACTACCAAATATGATCACCCCAAGCTTGAATGAGCATTCAATTTCACAAATCCCTGATCAATCCATTCTGAGCTTGAATGTTCATTCAAGCTCACAAATCAACTCAAATTTGAGTCTCCAAGGCTCACCAATCATCATCAATCCAAATAAAAATATGATCTTGAATAATCATTCTATCTCATCAATCCACCCATCCAATCGAAGCTGGGTCATTACTACAAGTATACCCATTAATCCTAATCTAAATAGTAGTTTACAAAATCAATTTTCTCATTCAAATTATATTTTGGGATTATTTCCATCTAATCTAAACATAACATGACCTAAAATTAATTCTCTTAATATTAACCCCTACCTAAACCATTCCTTCAACCCTAACACCCATGTTAACCATATGAGTAGCTCACATCTAGAACCAAAACTTAAACCAAAATAATCTAAAAAACCCTATCCTAAACACAAACCTTAACCTAAATAACTTAAACTTAAACACAAACCCTAACCCCACTTACTTTAACCTTAACACAAAGCGAAACCAATTTGACCTAAACCAAAACCAATTTAACTCAAACCAAAATCAATTTCACCCAAATCAAACCAATCATAACTTAAACATGAGTTATAACTCATCTAACTTTAACTATAACAAAACTCTAAATCAAATTAAACCTAAATTGTTAAACCAATCCGAACTTAACTATAATACTAATCAAAACCCCACAAACTTTAACATTAACCCTAATCTAATAGACTTTAGCTTTAGCACAAATCCAAACTAATAAGACCCAAACATTAACTTTACAAGCAACCACAATCCAACAACATAAAATTTTAACATTAAACCTAATCTAACAAACTTTTTCTTTAACACTAACTTTATCAATCCCAATCACTTTATGAATCCATAAAACACTAACTTTTCTAACCAACCTCATAATCAATTAAACCAATCACTTAACCAATTTAAACAAATTCATAATCCATTCATATGTCAACCATCCAGATTTTATACTTGCTCAAGTCAAATGAACCAAATACCACCATACTTTATACAAGAATTTTAAAACGTTAAAGATAGGGTTTAAGGCTTGAAATATGTAACTCATTCTAGGGACAAAAAATAAAAATTTGAGGAAATTTGTTCATACCCTTTTGACTTAATTACCATGACAACACCTTTTACAAGGTATTTTGAACTCCCAAAATTTGATAGATATAAAGATAAGTGATATCCTAAGGAATAAATTATAGGATTTTATCATGTATGTGCAGATGTTGCTTATAATAATGAATATAGGTTATGATTATTTCCATGAAATCTAGGGGGTGAATCCCTCAAATGGTTTTTATGCCTTCGTAAAGGATTAATATTCACTTTTGAGGACCTTTTTAAGAATTTTGTTTGTCACTTTTCCTATAATATTAAAAATAACCTGACCATGTTAGACCTACACAACACCAAATAATCTAATGGTGAAACCTTTGCTTCCTTATTACAATGACGACAAGCATTGGCAAGTCATTCTATGTGGTCATTTATCAAAACTTAACTTGTGGATATATTTGTGAACAATCTCAATGAAAATTTTGTAAATCACTTTTTAATCCTATGCCCAAGGTCATTTGATGAAATTATTGAAAAGGGGGTCCAAGTTGAATGTACATTAATCAGTGAAGGTGTTATCAATACATTTACACTAGAGAACAATTCCTCCAAACAAAATATCAAACTTAAATGCTTTACCAAGAATAATAATTTTTTTGTAGATGGTTTGATCTATAATAAACAAATCCAAAACCCACCAAGACAACAAAAAAATTAAATGCAAACCATTAATAACATAACAATTCTCAGTGGTCAACCCTAACAAGGAAAACCCAAATGTAAGTTCATGTAATTGGGTGACTCTTAAAAAAACATTTTTATAAACTTGGCCCACAATAACATGATAATTTAGCCCAACATGAAACCTTTTGAAGAGAACATTCCTAAAAAGGATTGGTACAAGGAAGATGAATACTATAAGTACCATAGGATAAGGGGACATTCTACCAATAGGTGTATGTGCTTAAAGCACTATGTCTAAGACCTCATTGATCAAGGGGACATATATAGTGAAAACCAACCATAAACTACATCCAACAACCAATTTTTTTAGATATATTAAGACCCATTCCTCAATAATGAGCAAGGAAAAGGTAAACAAAATCAAGAACATCTGAAGTCAATAATGTCAACCAAACTAGTCATCCTTTTGAATTTATCGTTAATACTATTAATTTTATGCATAATCATGTTAATTTCATTACTTTTCAACCTCAATACTATGATGCTACCATAAGGTGTGAAAAAATTACCATTCTTAGTGTATCATCATCTAATGTTGAATGTAAGTACAACATTATTGATCATCTTGAGAATACACCCATAAACATTTACATATTAGACCTTCTCAAGACTTCAATTGTATATAAAGATATTTTTTACAAAGTTATTTAAGAGTGTAGTGTCCCAAAAGACATCAACCCCTTAATATTCCAAGAGTTAGTAGGTAATTTTTCCATTAATAATTAGGTTACATTTGACTATTTTTATGTCTCCCTCTTCGGATCTGTTCATAATCTTCCATTATACATATAAGCTATTATATATAGGCACAAGGTAAATAGGATATTTATAGATAATAGTTTGGTGTTACATTTTTTACATTATGGATAATTAAGCACTTAGTTTAGTCAAAAACAACATCAAAAACCACCATCATTAATATAAAGGCATACAATAATAATGAGTGACAGTAAATGGGTACCATTTATCTTCCTTTGATGGTGGGGTTTGTTATAAAAGAAACACTATTACATGTGATTGATATTTATTTACACTATAAACTAATTCTTGGATTTCCATGGATATATTCAATAAATTCCATACTCTCCACTCTACATTAGAGTTTGAAATTCTCACATGATGGTATGGAAGTAACCATTCAAGGTGATCCTCAATCCTTTCGATATTTTAAGCTATTGGAAGGTTGATGTAAAAAATACAATTATCACCTAGTTACTTATGATAACTTCAATCCCATTGAGGAATCACCTATGTTTGATAAGTATGTCCATCTTGGTACATTATTTTGAACACCCTCTCTTGGTGGTTAGATAAACACACCAACTACTTCCATTTCCATCGAAACACCTTCCACCAGTGAAGCAATCTAATCAACCATCAACTTTCAAAGCATCTTCATCCTCTTCATCCCATTTCAAAATCATTAATAAGGGCAAGAATGAATACATAATCCAAGATTTTAATTGTACAAGCACAATCTATATAACCTCACATAAAAAATTAGGCCCCACCATCAATGAGATACTCAAATGGTTAGAGGATTCAATCAAATAAAATTTCTAGAAAGAATTTTTTTTAATGAAAAACATCTCAAATATTTGGATCCTTCCTGGCTTTACTTTGATGAATCAACTACTTGATTTACCAATAATAAATAGCCTATCACAAAATCCATTATGTGTAATATTATGAATTATAAAGGTACGGCCTTAGTTTTCATGAACAAGATCATTTGAACCAATAATGTTAAAAATTAATAAAGCCACTCATGAAATATGGTTTAATACACTCAATGTAAATATCAAACTTTTCCAAAGTGACTCTTATAGTGAGTAAGTGGAATACTCTTTAGATAGTGAAATAAATTACATTCTTATTTGCTTCAAAGACCTTTCCCTCACTAATATTTTCCATGAAAATTCCATTTTAAAAATCTACCACACATATCCATCCTTAATAAAGTGGAACAAACATGAATTACCTCCACTTGATCATTTCCAAAATGATGAGACAATCTCAAAATTCTTGAGTACATGGGACCACATTCCGGTAGAGGATCATAAAAAGGGATTTTCTATTCAATTAGATAATTATATATGTTTTGGGGAAAAAATCATATGAACATATCAATTCAACATCAACATCAAATTAAGAAGACCTATATGATGAATTCAATCTTCTTCCACCACCCCAATATTATAAATAAGAGTCAAATCTCCTAATTGGGTATATTATTCCTATCAACATTGGACCAGAGGAAGATCCTAAAATCATTAAGATTATAGTTTACCTCACTCAGTAATAAAGGTAAATACTCACTCTTTTTCTTAGATTAAAATTTGATGTATTTGCATGGCCTTATGTGGATATGCTAGGTATTGATCTGTCACTAGTAGTGCATCATCTTAGTGTACATCCAAATGCAAAACATATCAAGAAAAAACTTTGAAAGATTCACCACAAGATAACAGTATTAGTGAAAGAAGATTTGAATAAGCAACTAGAAGTTAGTTTCATATGCCCCATCGACTATTCAAATTGGATATCCAATATATTACATATGCTAAAAAATACATAAGGAATTATAGTCTATAAACATTTTTGTGATATCAATAAATCATGTCCAAATAATGATGTCCCATTTACCAATATTGATATGATCATGGATTCTACTACAGGTCATGAAATGTTGTCTTTAATGGATTTTTTTGGGGGTACAATCAAGTCAAAATAACTCCCAAAGACCAACATAAAACAACATTTACAACACCATGGGGGACCTTTTGCTATCAAGTGATGCCTTTTGGTCTAAAGAATATCATATCCACATACCAAATAGCAATGGATATCATTTTTCATGATATTATGGAGGACTATGCTGATAACATACTTGAAAAATCAAAATCTAGAGAATAACATCCAAAATCACTTCATAACTTCTTCAAAATAATGAGAGAATATAAGATGAGATTAAATCCAAAGAAGTGTGTTTTTAGAGTAACATCTTGAAAATGATTGTACTTCATTATTTCACAGCAAGGCATAAAAGTTGATCCTTATAAATTTTTAGCTATCATGGATATGCCACCACCAAAAAATCTTAAATAACTCTGAAGTCTACAAGGTAAAATCCAAGAAATTAGGTATTTCATGTCCCAACTTGTAGATATTTGTCACCCTTTTACGTTTCTATTAAATAAAGGCACTTCTTTCAATTGGAATGAGAATTATGCTACAATATTTGAATATATTAAACAATATGTTTCCAATCCACCAGTGTTAATGCCACCTATTATGCATAGCTTTTCTCAATTTTATATATATATATATATATATATATATATATATATATATATATATATATATATATATCAAATACTCAATTTGCATTAGGGCACTATTGGCACAACATGATGATAGTGGGTTATAAAGGGTAGTGTATTCTCTAAGCAAGACCTTAGTATCTTATGATATTAATTATTCTTAAATGGAAAAGGCATGTCTTACAATTATTTTTACTTCACAAAAGAAATTAAGGGAAAAGATTTAGCAGATGCACTAGTAGAGGCACCTCTCAAAGATAAATCACCTCTTATTGAATAATTCCTATATGAAGCAATAATTATTATCAATGAATATCTAGTTTGATAATTATTCTTTGATGGTTCCTTCACAAACCATGATTTAGGGTAGGTATTTTACTAGTTACACTAGATGGGTTTGTATTTCAAAAGTATTTAGAATCAAGTTTCCTTATACCAACAACATCATGGAGTATGAAGCTCTCATATATAATCTCAAACTTGCTATTCAATGGGGTATCCAACATATTATCATCTTTGGTGATTACAAACTTATCATAAATCAATTAACTAATGAATTCCAAGTTCATGATGATAATTTAATCCCATATAAATGCATGGTGGATAGTTTAAAGTTTTATTTTACATTTATCCAATTTTAAAAATTAACATAAATAAAAAATAGGGTAACAGATGCCATGAAAACCTTTGATTATTTACTTTATATCAAATTGAAACATAATAAATTCCTTGTAGATTACCTAAATATACCATCTTATGACATGTCTAATTCTAAAATGGTCTAAGAGGTGGTTGGTCGTACTTCTCCTTGCTATTATTTTATTTATGTGTATCTCCATGATAACACCATTCCACCAAACTTATCCCACAACCAATATAAATCATTTATCCAATGCACATCCCATTACTCATCCTTGGAAATAATTTATATTTAAATGG
>JARHVA010000420.1:1385000-1445000 GCA_037957365.1 Torreya grandis | reverse complement strand
GTAGTTATTTCTTCTCAATCATGAACCTCTACTTCATCTATTATTCTTTAGAACAATATTGCTTCACAACACCATTTTAAAGAGGGTAAAATGTAGAAAAATAAATTTCATTTATTGTATAAATTCAACTATTAACACTAATTATTATTTAACAAATTTAAATTCAAATTCATGTCATTCCATATTTTTTTAAAGAATTAAATAATTTAAAGTTATCAATTATGCACACTTTTAATCCAAATTGAAATAACAATTTCATATTTTCCACCTAATTAAAACATCCTCCACCTTTATATCCATCAATATTTGAATCACCCAATCAATCCCTTAAATTCCAAAACTACCTTTGAGTCACCCCTTGAGTTGTCAAAAAACTTGACCTATTCTTGGTGACTTGGCTAACCAACTCCCTATTTCTCTCAACCATTTGAACTAGTCATCATCCTTATGGTTGAGGACTCATTCTCCACCATATATTATTTGGATAATTTGAAATATTCAAATAATCCTCCACCATTAAATATTTTTTCCAATTTTTTTAAAAAGTCATGAAATCCATCACTTTCATCCATCCACCTTCAGGCTAACAAGGTGCTATCAAATCTCTAAGAGAATTTGAAGCGAATCAAAGACATCAAGAGTGAATTTACTTATCAAAGCTCTTATCATTCCCTATTTACATTTGATATATTATTGATCATCCACATTCCATATAAAGATAAAATCTACCATTGATCACATAATGGATAAGGTGACAAACTTTGCATGTGTTTGTAAGTAGTTATTTTTCTAGTTTGGTTTCTTCATTTTGTTGTTGATCTATTTGGAGATTGTTTAAATTTAGATATATAGATTATTTTTATAGTTTGGTTTTTTCATTTTTTGATATTAGTTACATATATTTCCTTTATATGAATGTGTTTATAGATCCAATCATAACCATTTATTGGATGTAACTTGGAAGCATAGAGAACTAACATAAACTAGTTGGTACCACCCATAACCATTTTTGTAGGTGGTAAAAACACCACAAAATTTTTAGATTTCATATAAAAACCATTTTTAGGCTTATCCAATAAAATGAAACACTCATATAGTGTGACAATAAGTTGTTAAAACCATATTAAGACTTCATTAGACCATGTATTCATTGTTATGATTGGACATCCATTTATTTTCAGCCATTGTAACATCATTCCTGTCTTGATCTAATTTATAAAATATTGTGATACCTTATGGTAGTAATCTATTATGATTTTTTTCAATATAATAAGAAACCACATCCCCTAAATAAGGAGAAGAGTTTTGGGTAATAACTAGCATGGAAAAGATAGAGAGTAAGTAAGAATAAATCTAAGATATAATTGCTATAATATTTTATATCTTTTTATAGCAATCATTATATTTATAAAAAGTTTATCAATGAAATGCAGCTCATTTGAGATAAATTAAGTGTAATTAAGTAAGGTATATAACAAAATTTTAACCAATGAGGCCCTATGGTAAGGAGTTATTATGATAATCCCTTATGTTAGTTAGATATTTCAATTTTGTTATGTGTTTCAATTCCAAGATTGCGTGTGTACTTTTTTTATCATATTTGATTCCATTACATTAAATTTTTTATTATGTTGGATTGAAAATTATTTTCTATTCAAAGTGTGTTAAGATTCAAAATAATATAAATTAAAAAATCAGTTCCATCCACTTTATATTTCTGAAACTTTTTCATTCATTTCCTGAAAGTGTGTTTACTTTCTCCCATTTAGATTATTGTAAAGTGTGTTTCCATATATGAAAAAAATATTATATTATATTTTTAAGAGTCTAGTGTCATGTTGAGGTCAACATACCCCCTATTTATAAAAATTTGGGACCCACATGTTAAACTGTTCAATTTTTACCTTAAAATTGAAAATTGACTTGACCATAGCATCATTAACATGTTTTACACATTATTTGAATTTTAAGATCATTCACCCCTAGGTCTAGTTGATATTCTTTGTTCATGGTTCTCATTTATATTTTACTAATGTTTCTAATAATGGATCTCTATATTTTAGATCATAGGTTTAATGGATCTCTCCTTGATGAGGTCATACCTGGGTTTTTTAAATTTTAATGATTTTATCTCAATTTGACCTTTTACTATCCTTTGGTCTATTAAAAGTCAAGTTAAATCCATGATAAAGACTCTCATTAAAAAACCCTAGCACAAGATTCTTTCAGACCAAATTCAAGAAACTAGTAGGTATAATTTACCCAAGAATACTTTAAATATGCTATAGACTTAAGCCTATTTTTTATACTAAGGCTTGGTCATGTTTTTCAACACGACCAAACCTTAGCCTAAAAATTATAAGCTTGGTCCCATTTATGTCTCAAGCTCTTTTGTCCCATTTTACTTTAACATGGTCCAAAATTTATGTTTGTAGGATCCTTTTAAATTCATAACATGGTCTAACTTTAATTTGCATGGTCCTTCTTATTGCAAGCTTAGATTAATGTATTAATCCAAAGGCCCTATTTGTGCTTATTAACATAAACGAGACCTTAGTATTAATACACTAGCCTAAGTCCCTTCATGTCTATGGGACCTATATTAAATATCACACTTATTTACAAGATCAATGGTCCATGTTTTAGTGGAGATCAAAGATCAGACGAAGCAAGATAATATTGATAGATCCAAGACATTGCCCCACAAACCAATCCCTCTTAATCATTCAAATCAGGATTAATGACCTGCATTTGAATGGAGGTCTATGATCAAATGACATGACACCAAGATCAAAGACTAAATGGGGTTATTTCTTATATTTTAATGATATCTTAGCCTAATTTTTACTGTAAGGTTCCAATTATATTTAATAATACAAAAAATCCTTAGGATAAAACCTAGGTTAAGACTATAATTAATCAAAGGGTCATTTTATCATATTCTAAGACATAATATTTATTATATTATAGATAACTCAATCCATTTATGACTACAATAACCAATCATAGATAACCACTCAAATCATGATCAATGGTTCACACTTGCTTAGATGAAGCCAATCAAATGATGCATAATGGGTCAAAATTTCCATAGGGACAACTACTTATGGGACTTAAAATTGACATTGTCATGACCATCAAATGACATCCATAAGATTTTCATTGGCATCTATGAGGCTATCAAATTTAATCCCCAGTGATATATTATTAGAGCTTAATTTTGACATTCACACGAACATCATTGACATCCATGAGGCCATCATCAACATTTGTGAGACCGTCAAAATTCATGCTCATAAACCAATCGCACTTAGATAAATGAACATGTTGTTTGCCTTTGTAGAATTAATGGGGTCTTATTTGGAAAATAATCATGCACTTTAATGTTCAAATCAATCTTTTACCTTAGATTGATTAAATGTCATGCTTTGAATTAAGGATATTTCTAACCATGCTTGGATTTATATAAGATCAATTATGAATGCCATAAACTTAGCTTAAATTCTTAGCCTAAGGTTCATTCATGTTTTTTAACATGACTAAACCTTATAATAATAACCCTAGGCTTGGCCCCTTTTTGTCTTACGACCCCCACTTTTTGGACTCATTTAATTTATCATGGTTTAAATATTTGTAGATATAGACTTAACCTAGGTCTCTATCCTAAGGTTACAATTGTAATCATTAATACAACAGAACCTTAGGCTAAATACTTGAGGTTATATATTCTATTGTTTGATAGGGTCCCTTTTATTTTTATCAAAACTTATCCTAAATACTTTATCCTCAATATTATTTCATATTCAACATGAAATAAAACCTTAGACTAAAGTTTTTAACCTAAGTTATTTACATGGTCCCATGCTAAATTAATGTTTGTGTCCCTTTTTTAGATTGATGACTCAAACTTAAAATGGGTTTCATGATCAGACAGAGCAAGATCATTGTAGAGTATTAAATGAAACATTTGAGTAAGTGTGGAGCCACCACATGACACAAACACATTCACTATGAGAATAGAAGAGATGCAGAGCTCAAAAGGCCCATAGGATTTCCAAGTGGCATAACCATAGGATTGAGATCAATGAGTCACATTGATCTGAATAAGATGATCCAAATGAGTAAGATCAAAGACAAATTTTAAAAGGCAAAAGTCAAATTTTAAATCATTTATTAATAAAATTTCATTAAAAGAACAACTAGATGCCATAGAGCTACCACATAAATGCCACCTAAGCAGAAAAGGACAAAACTGGAAATTTTGTGGGCTTTGAGAAAGCAAATGTATAAAGGTAAAGGTTTAAATCAAATCCAAGGCACCAATTCACTCAAGTTAGAAAAATGTTCACCATTAAAGGTCAAAATGACTTGTAGAAAAACCTTAACACTTGTAGAAACCCTAATTTGATCCCAAATTAACCATAATCAAGCCAAAAAGAGTCCAATTACCATTTGAGAAAGTGAAAATTAGTCTAGAGGTTAATTATATACCATTAGAAATTAATTTGTAGACTCACAGCCATGGCATTCAATAATAAAAATAGGGAAGACATAGAACTATACTTGACTTCAGATGTAGAAGGAAGAGTCTTCAACGACACTATATTTATTATTGTAGCATTGAACACTGGGGATAATAACTAATCCAAGATTTTCTGGGCTATTGAAGTTATTTAATAAATCACCATATAAGATGAAAATAATGCCATAGTCCATCAAAGATACTATGACATAGTCTCCATTCAAATGACTAGTCTCCACCATGCGGTAGGGAAACCAGAGGTACTTCATTGTATCAATGTTATTGTTCTTATTTTTAAGGATTTTAGACTTGACCAAGATATGATAATCCATGAACATATTTTTAAAAAAAATATTATATCTCCCCCATTACCTTTGAAAGTTACTACAAGCTACCCAAGAACCAAGTATGTTTACCCATAATTAAGGACTGGTCTAGCAAAAATGACCTAAAAACTATCCTTACCCCATGATTGTATTTAAGAACCCATGCGATCCAAGAAATGATTGGAAAGATCTCAATTGACCAATTTAGGGTAGGAATTATAATGATTATGTATTTTCTCAACAAATTGTCTAGGGCCCCTTACATCACTTATGTCAACAAAATTTGGGTCATTTATATATATTTCATGGTTGAAAAGGGACTTACTCCTCCTATAAGAGAAATGATCAACATTTTATTGAATCAATAATTTTTTTCTATAAAGAAGAAAACTAACAATCACTTATTTATGATGTCTTATATTTTGGATGCCCTATTGGTCACTACCCAAATCCATAACATCAAAAATTTGTCACCTGATGGAAGGCAAATAGTCTCTCATTACTATTCCAAAGTGCATATATTCAAGTATAAGGACCACATACAGTTCATTTTTAACTATGTATACCCAACCTTATTGGAATATATTATAGGAATCCCCATGATGAGTGTTAGTCCCTTAATTAAGAAGTATGTGGAACTTATTGGAGACCTCTGGTTATATCTTGACTACATTGTAATCAGGATAGAGGGAACCTTATGTCACCACTTAGACTTCCAATCTACATACCCACCAAGCTAGATAAATAGGATATAACATACCAATTATTTGATGGTATTTATGGTGTATGCAAAGGTAAAAGTAAGGGGCTACTCCATCCTTTCCCATTGACTATTAATAGAACTATGTTGCAAAATTAGGACAATGTAGACACTATTTCTAGGCACAGATAGTCATTTAATTTATAGCTTAATTATTTAAGGTAGTGGGATCCCTGGGATAATGTTGTGAAACATTTTAAATCCAAATATATTAACATGAAATATTAACATCATCTTAGTTTCCATGACACAAGGCACACTCAATAATATTCATTTTTAGAAGTATTAACTAGATTGAAGCAGCACAACATCAAGCTCGAGGCCAGATTGAAGAGAGATGAGAATCCAACTAGTGAAATATGGTATATGAATCCCCTATAGTATGATTTTCTACCATGAACATCTTCTAGGCCTCCTCCATTATATATAGAGGCACAAATTTCATATGGGATAGGAAAAGAGAAACTTGAATTAAGACTTGGTAAAGGGGCATCATCTTCTACCCAAATTGAAAAGCCAGAGTCTATAATTGAATACATTAAAATGATTACATTGGATCTTAGGTAAACATTAGAGTATGCCTTGAAGGCACTATCAAGTAATTATGGGTCAGATGAAGAGGTACAGGAAGAGAAGCCTCAAACTTAGGAAGAGGATCCTCAAACTCAATGTGAAGAAACAAAAAAGGAAAAGAAGGGGATAGCTTTGGACATAGTCCCAATGGTTCCCCCACAAAAGATAAAGGATGAGCTAGCCTTGGTTCCTATAAGAACTAAAAGGCCCAAATTAACCCTCACTCACCCTTTGAGTGAGGTATATTTGTTTCGTGATGAGAACCATATTCATAGACCAACCATTTCAGAGTGGTTAATATATGAAAAGCTATAAAAGATCCCAACTGTGCACCATAAATGGGTCATCACTAAATCTATCAACATCATAGATCATGATGAGCTTAAGCCATGGATGGTGGCCTCATAAAATTTAGAGAAGGACAAACATTTGGCTTCTCCTATATCTTCAAGTAACACCCAAATGGAAGTCCCAAAGCTTCCAAAAATAACACTCTTTAGTAAATGTCCAATTTGACCGAACCACTGCTAGTTTGGAAAGAGTAACAACAAAGAAATCTATAGTGAGTGGAGAGGAATTTATTTTTTAGAAGGTGGATCCATTTATTAGTTTGACTCAAATTTGATACCAAAGACTAGGTGAGGACCCAATCCATGAAGAGGATATACTTAGGTTAGTTGAAGCTCAGTTAGCCCAATTACAAATTGACATCAAAAGGCTATAATAATGAATAAATAACCTACATAGGTAGAAGTAAGATTTTGAGAAACAAGTTATTTTGTCTATTCCTAATTCAATGAATGGAATGTTTGAGGGATCATTTCATGACATGTTTGACTTTGTGAAGTCAATAAAGCTAAGACATGGTGCATTAAACGAATAGGATGTAGTAGCCAAGGATTAATCACTCAATGGTAGAGTTCCAAGAACAAGATGAAGGATCTAATTAGCATCTTTATAAGATATAAAATCCATAGTTTCATGACCATCAATATTACTCATCTCAACACCAACTTGTGGTTGATTATAGATGAAATCAATAGTTTGAGCACATGGTCCAAGTTCTTAGAGAGACTAATCAAGGATGATAAAAAAATTCTAGGTAGAATTGAAATATTCTTAGGGACCATAATTGCAAACCCTACAAAACTCAACTCCATGGGCATCATTGCATATGAAGAGTTCAAACATAGGACCTTTTTGGTCATGTAGGAGGTAAGGAGTAAGAGATAAGGTAAGTCTGTTGGTGACAACATGAAGATCATTGATATGATCCTAACTATAGAAGAAAATATAATTGAGGCAAGGAGCATTAAGGAGGCTTTTGAGAGAAATGATAGATACTTGGGAGATTTGGTAGATCAAGAGGATGAGCTCTTATTATAACCTGCAATCAATTTGAGACTTATTGATGAGCATCATCAAAAGGCAATGAGGTGAATTTAGTTGGATTAAGGGAATCCATCAACATAGGGTCCACCAGTTAGTTCGGATTATTACTTTTTGTGGAGGCATTGTAAATTTTGAAAGTTGAATATTATTTTGCAAAGTAATGTGTAGCTTGTTAGCATATTTGCCTAAAGGTCAATCTATTTTAGAAAGTCAAGTGTATTGTAGAAACATTGTATAAAGGATATCTATCTTTTACATTTTGTATACTTGTAAGTTGATAAAATTGGCTAGCATGCTTTTCTAAAGTCTATAAAAAGGAACATTGTCATTTGTAAAAGGATAAGGAGTTTTGAGATAAAAAACTAGAGTAAACTTTGAAGCAATTAAGACAAGTAGATAATTATAAGAAGATTGTCTCACATTGTTTATGTGAATGGTTATTTAACTTCTCTCTCAATTGTCTATTCTGGATCTCAAATTTGAATTGTTTTTTAGAATTATGGACATGCATCTTTAATATAGGGTTACTAATTTATGTAAATACTAGATTAGTTGAATGTTCTTGGGTTTACTTCATTTTATTTTCTCTGTATAAGGATGTGCATATGATATTTGACTATAGTAGTAAATCTTTAAATTAAAGCTAGTACTTACTTGTATTTCTTCATACTATCCTTACATACTTGCCTGGTATGTGGTAAGATTTGGGTGTATGGCATTTCATGTAATACATTTGTTAAATGTATGTTCAGTTGGAATTTAGAGCTTATCAAGATGTTTGAGGTAGATATCATCAACATATTTTCTTTCTAACCTACCCTTCCCTTTTTCTCCTTTTTTAACCAGATCACTGTAGCTTAATATCATTGTATATACTCATTTTTAGAATAGTATTAGATTAAAATTTGATAAAAATTCATTAATTTTAGTATACATTACTACATGTTTTACAAATATCAATGAGATGACCAAGGTGGCTCCTAACCACCAAGTTTTATAAATATTGTGGAATAGTTTGGTTTCTCTATCACTATTTCATCATAGGTAACCAAATTACCACAACCTACTACTCATGCTCTAAATTATTTGAGTTATAAAATGAGAAGTGTTATTTAAACACTAAGATCACCTATGATACACTTATAGGTATCAACATGTGTTAACTCCACTGGTGCTAAAAGTAGGGGCATCAACAAATCCTTGTGAATCTGTAAGATCTTTGCTAGTTTAAGCATTTTTTTGATCTAATATTGCCATATTATACATAAAATTATGTCTATTTTAGTATAATTATGTAAATATTAGTGATCTTCATGGTCTTAAACCCATATTTGTGTTTCCTTTAGACAAAGATCAATGTTCTTTGAGAATATACATTTGATTATGGTAAAGATGGCTTTAAGTTTGTTGATTTAAAAGGTTTGAGGTTAGTAATAGCTATATTGATCAAATATTCATAGATCCTTTATAATTTTGAGTTTATTTGAGATTAAAATTTTAAATATCATTCATATTTATGTAATTGGACACTTATTTGAGCTAATTTAGTTAAATATCATAGTATTTTATTGTTATTTACATGGATCTTTGCAAAATTTTCTTAATGTGAAAGTCTAATATGTGTTTTTTGTAAGTATTAATTTGACACATCATATTTCAAAAAAGATCCAAAGTTATAAAGATGGAATTGTCTAGAATCACAACAAGGTTACATTCAGAGGCAAGAGAACTTTTGCTTTAATTAGAGGTCCATAGGAGAGCTAGGAGAGATAAAGGTAAACATATACATTCAAAATCTTAGCCAACTTCACCACTTCAAGGTACTCCTATATTTGAACTTCATCAAGTTATGGCATGGTTAGGTAATTCTTACATCAATTTACCTAGTGTAGAACATGATCTCCCCCATAATCGTAATAAATATTTGCCAATGTTTAGTTATAATGGTGTTATAACTACAAAAGAAAACATTAAATCATTCAAAGCTATATTAAGATTTTTGAATTCCGCTCATGAAGATGTAGCATGTAGGCTATTTAATTTCACTTTCAAAGATGTTACATATAAATGGTTTATTAATTTAACTGACAATTACATTACTAGCTGAGATGGTTTTAACAATGTATTAATTGACCAATTTGGCAAGATCATTAGTCCTTATGTCTTGTGCCAAAAATTTACCACCATTAAAAGAGATGCAAGTGAGTCCATAAGAGAATTTAATGATAGGTTTAAAAAGATACATAGCTAGAACATAGATGCCTACAAACCTAATGATGTTTTGGATTTAGAAATATACAAGGATGTAGTAGATCCTATGACCTTTGTATTCTTAAAAAGATCTCTTCCAGTCATAACCACCTTAGCCTAAGCCTACTTTAAAGTAGTGATCATTGATGATTAAATTTATCCTCAATGACAAATGGTTTACTCTATCCCAAATTCCCATCCACATATGCCTACTTTGAATATCTTTCCTAACAACAATTAGAACATGCCAGCTCTGAATTAGATCCCAACTTTGAACCAATTAACCTTAAGCCATGCCACTCTAAATCAGAACCTAGGATTTTTGAACCATACTACAACTAGATTTAATCCAAATAATCAAAAGGATTTAGCATCGACCAATGGTGATAACAATAATTAGGTTCATAGTTATAAAACTCCCAAGAGTGAGATTAAATCTATCTTAAAGAAGGTCCAAAATCTTAACACTAATTTCCTTCAATTGCAAAAGCAAGTTAGCCATAAAAGAGAATGATCAAGTAGGAAATTCTCATTTCAAATATTCAATAGACCCAATAATAGATTCTCGAATGAAAGTTTCCACAATAATAAGAATAATTAATCATCTATTGATAAGAAAACCATGAAATTAATATTATTGATGCAGCATTAACTGATTATTATGTATTTCATTATATTACTAAACATGGTGAAATTGACTAAATCGAATTCTATAAAGACTTTGAAGCTTTTCAAGAGGGGTTGGATAAATTTGAAGTAAATTCTAACAAAGATAATGGTGTAGGTACATTAGGATATAAATCTACTAACCAAGCCTTCATGGTGGAAATATTTGACTTCCCTTTCCAAGAAGACAATGAACCTGATGACATCCCTAAAGAAGTCCATGCTTTTCAACTATTCCTAAATAAAATGTATCCTTTATGGAATAGGGAGCATAGATATCCTTTGAATACCTCCACTCCTCCAAGAAAATTTGTCACTCGTCCAGGTACTATAAATAATGATCCAAAGCTTCCAAAAGGGAGTACTTCTAAACATAGTAATAATGCCTCTAATTCTACTAATAAGGTTGGGTATAACATTGTGGAAGATATGAATAAATTAAATGCTAACATCACATTACATTAATTAATCTAGATCAATCAACAAAGGTACCTATTATTGGATTCCTTGTCTAAGAAACCTAAAAAGCCATCCAAGACTAACAATGCCAATGTTATTATGTATAAGGCTAAGATTGAATCCCCACCTTTTTCACTTACTATCAAAATCTTTGGTAAGAAACTACATAACTATTTGTTGGATTTAGGTTCATCCACCAACATTATGCCGATAGGTATTTGTAAACAACTTGGCTTGATTCCTAGCAAATATAATAGAGTTGTCACTCAATTAGATAAGTCTAGAGTCAAGGTAGTTGGGGAATTTTTAAATGTTCATATGCAAATTACCTTTGAGCCTAGAGTCCATATATTTATTGATATCCAAGTTGTTGACATTCCTAATTATTATGGATTCCTATTGAGTAGGGAATGGATAAAGGCCCTAAATGGATACATGTCCACTAAATTTTCACATTTATGGCTGCCATAGAAAGGGGTACCAAATCAAATCATAGTTAAAAGAGAACCAAGTATGAAATATATGATCACATAATACAATGATGTGAAAAAAAGGTGAACATAATAGACTGCAATTTTCACTTTTTCACTCTTGAAACTACCAAGGTATGTGAATCTACACCTTCTCATATTGTGCCTGCATTATGGAAGATACATTTTGATGGGGTTAGATGAAAGTCTAGGTTTAGGGTTGGAGTTTTCCTAACCAATCCTATTGGCAAGGAATATCATGCTTCATATAGAATTCAATTTCCATGCACCAATAACCTTGTAGAATATGAAGCATTGAACTTAGGTTTATAATTTTCAATAAAATACAAAGTAAAATATATATTGGTTCATGGTGACTCAAAATTAGTAGTCAATTAGGTAAGGAGTAGATACCAATGCAAATTATCATACCTCAAGAGATATAATTTCAAAGTCTAGGATTTGCTTGAGTCTTTTGATGCTTTTAACATTGTTTCCATCCCTAGGGAAGAAATAAGGATGCTAATGAGCTTACCTCAACTATAGCCAATCTTATGCCAAACCATGACTCTCAAAACTTTAGCATTGAGCTAGTTCCTTTCCCTTTTATCCCTGATAATGTAAACCATCTATAAGTTTTTAATGATGACCAACAGATCTTGGATTTCATGACCAATTCAAGAGTATTTTTGGAACATGTCATAGATGAGTCCAATGAGAATACTATTGAAGAAGATGGTAGATTTTATGGTCTAGTCATTTAGCTAAATGATAACAAAATTTGAAAGGGCATGATTACCTTAGAGACATTATTTGACTAGGATAAGCTGGCTGAGAATACTAGGATTCCCAAAGTAAGTGGGAAGGATTACAAGATAGTTGATCTCAAACCTCAAGATTAACCTCATCTAGTTGATATTGGAGCCACCTATACAAGAATTGAACATAAACAATACAAAGACTTGATGAAAAACTATAAGGACATAATTGTATGGTCCTATGATGATTTGAAGATTTTCGATCCAAAATTCGTCACCCATACCACACCCTTAAAGAAATATTGCAAACCTTTTAGACAAAAGTAGAGGCCTGTTAATCTTGTTTTAGAGCCCATGATTTTCAAATAAGTCAAAAAGTTGTTAGATGCCAAGATTGTATTTATGTAGTCATGTAAAATGTGAAATTATATAACTTTAGTATGGCTAAGATACCTAATCCATAGGTCCTCCTATTGGCTCACACAACCCTTCTAAACTATTTATTTCATTGATTCCTAGACTTTGATTTTTGAGACCCAACAACCCTCTCAGGCCCATATCCATCTCATCAAGTCTCATCCCCTTAGGATAATAGTTCCCGAATAGGATAAAAGTGCCAAAATTTAGGGTGTCTTGTTTCTAGTGCTATTGTCCAAGCTCATCTTTGCCTCAAATAGTCAATTTTTTACAAATATTTATCTTTTTCCCTGTCAACCTCACTCAAATTCATTTAACCCATGATCATTTGTTTCCATATAAAATTCCATTAAAATTCCATTTATAAGGGTTGGCACTCATTTATAAGAGAGATGCAAGAATACAAATAAGTACACTCGATCACTCTTCCTTATTCTTTGCACATGGCCTTCTAGTATTGTTTCAAGCCTATTCAAGTCATTACACTAGTCCCTAACTAGCTTAAGATCATCCAATTTCAAATGCTATTTGAATTGATCATACAAAAATTTCACCAAGAACTTAAATGGGAGAACTACATTTGTTTGATCCCTCTTCAAAGTATTGGTATGTAGGTAACATGCCCACACATAGGGTGTGAAGTGCATCTAGTGTATCCTTTACAAACTAACCCCTTTTCTCTCTTTCCTAAGTTTACATTCAATTTCAAGCATCAATATATCCTAAGAGTTTTGGAAGATTAAAACATGCACATAGTGAGCTCTACAAGGTCCTAGACCCTAAAATTTTAGTGATAGGGTAACACAGGCATTTTGAACAGAACCTAGAAATCTTTCAACCTCAGGACAATAGTGTTGGAATAAGACTATAATCCTAGATAGTAGGGTGTGATATTTTTGGCACTCCTATCCAATCAATAAATGAAGTCTAGAGACCTATTTTTGACTGTATCTCAGTTTTGCTCCTCCAGTATTAGACCTTGTCTCAGTCTAGATTAGCCATAATAAGCTAAGTTCTAATCTCTCTCACTCCCTACTATATTTAGAAAAGGGAAAAATACTATTTGTTTACACAAATTAGTAGGTTAATAAAATCATATTTATTTATTGATTTACATTGCTCAACCCCTTTTATTATTTAGGAATATATCTCTAATATTCCAAAAACAATAAAACATTTGGTGAACCTAACATACTTTGAATTTCTACACAAAAACCCTAAAAAACCTAGCGATAATTATTTTTGATATTTTTCAATATCTTCCAAAATTTAAAAACTAGAAAAATACAAAGTAATTGAAATAGTTTCAATAAATTCACCTAAATCCTAGTTTGCACATAATAGGTCCTATTTGCATATAAACACTTTCAAAGCAATAGGAAAAATACATTGCTAAATTTAGAAATATTTTATAAAATTTTCAAGTTAAAATATACAAATTTTGTCTAAAATTTTCAAATTATTGCACTAATTTTTAAAAAATAATTCAAAACCCTAGTTGCATCAACTAGTTCCCATTTATTTTTCCAAGTTTTTTCCAATTATTTTCTGCATTTTTTTTGAAAATATAATTCAAAAGTTCATAGTATTTTGCAAATAATATTTATGAAAAATTCCTAGTTTCATATACTAGAACTTTCTAGCTTTTGAGGTATCACCTTACATGTTTGGCAACTCAGTATCCTTTTTACACAAATTACAATTCAATATTTTCTGGACTTTGCATTTCTTGTATTCAGTACTTTCCATTTTTAGCACATTACCTATTAAAACATATTGCAAAACATTTAAACACATTTAAAATTGTTTTCCTACTTTACTAATGGATCAATATACATGTTTTGATGAAATTGATAAAAGATAACTTCAATAACTCTTAACCAAACATATAGATATGCAAGATGACATGCTTATAATTTTAAAACAAGAATAGTAAAAATTAACCAATGGGAAATCTTCTCAAACCACAGAGTAGTGAATTAAAAATAAAACTATAGGGGAAAATATGTATCAACTACCCCCTATAGTAGCCCAAACTTCTTATATGCCACCAACTATAGCTAGTACATCCCTATCTCCTGATGTGGTAGCCCTTGTGTAAGAAATTTGATCTCTTTAATCTAAGGTGAAACATATTGAGCTAGGTACCACTAGACTTATGTAGGATTTGGATTTTTTTGATCTTCTACATACACCATTGGCACATCACATTAATTCTACACCCTTTCCATAAGGATTTGTTCAACCCAAGCTTACTCTTTATTATGGCAAGGGTGATCAAGAGACACATTTAAGAGATTTTCACACATCATGTTTGGATTATGTACCCAATGACTCACTACTTACCAAAATTTTACCATGGAGACTAAAGTATTATGCCTTGCAAGGGTTTTATAGTCTACCAAGTTAGTCAATCATGACATTCGATCCTTTAGTAGACATGTTTCCAGCATATTTTAGTATCAACATTAGTTATAGGGTTTCATATGCCCAAATTGCATAGTAGAAACAAAGGTCAAATGAGCCTTTCATGGATTATGTTCTTAGATACAAAACTATTATGGCCAATTTAACTAGCCACATGGCTGATCAAGAGCTATAGGGAATCTTCAAACAAAGCCTTCTACCAACACTGTATGAATCTATTATTTTCAAAAGATTCTCTTCCTTCACTGAATTATGTCACACACTAAAAGGAAGAGAAGTAAAGCTATTTTAAATGGGAAAACTTAAGTATTAAAATATCCTAAACACAAATAATAAGAGTAACAACAAAGTCTCATACAAGGTCAAAAGCAATGATAATAAGAATCAAAATCAACCATTAGTTAATAGTACTTATGAGCCCCCTCAACATGCAGTTTTATCAACACCTCCTCATCATGCATTTACCAATCTACCAGTTTCTCTAGCTAGGGTTTTACAATAGTTATTAGAATGTAACATCATCACTCTCCCTCCTATCCAAGAAGAATATCCAACAAATCCTCTTCTATGGGGATATTATTAACATGCATTTTGTAATTTTCATAGGGCACTAGGCCATATAACTAATAGATGAATCAACATGTGACATAAGATACATGATTTGATTGATGGTAATTTACTTAATATAGGCACTTTAGTTGAACTTCCAAAGGCAAAACCAAGATGGGATAAAATCTTTGAATTTTTTTTTATATCCATTTCTACAACATTCTAAATAAGAGCAAGGGGGCACATCAAGTGTTCACCATACATACCAAGCACCTTCAGTTGAGTCACATATTTTGAGTGGTATGATAGGGATGTATGAGTCTAGAGTCCTAACCAAGCTTTTAAAATATATATTTTAGATCATGAGATTGTCGAAGATAATAAAATATATAATGCACTGTTTATCAGAGCACATATTCATAATCAACCTATTCACAGTGTATTCATCGACAATAGTTTTATTCTTAACATGTGCACTTTCACACTTCTATAACATTTGGGTTTTTCAAAGAAAAATATCACTCTAATATATTGTTATTATTGGTTTCATTGGGAATATATAGAGTTTGTTATGCAAGATAACACTTCCATTACAGGTTGGTCCTACATATGTGACCACACCATTAACTATAATTCCCAGTGCATGAGTTTTTGACATATTCCTTGGTTGACCATAAATTCAAAAACTCAAGGCAGTACATTTTATAGTTCATAAATGCATGAAATTCATTCACACTAATTAGGTTATTATAGTTGGTGGAGTTCCTTATGAGTCACCACTCCCCACTTTAGAGCCATCTACCAGCTTACAGTTAATAGTTCTAGTTCTTCCACCTATTTTAGTTTCCACTCTAGTTTTAGTTCAACTTCTAGTTAAAAGCTAAACAAAATTATGACATACATAACCAGTATGGAGGGTTCACATACCCCCATAGTTTTAGGATTCTAGAAAGCTTCTAGCTACAGTGTTCACACCTCAAGTAGTTACATTATGGTCTCATACAACTACATAGAGAACACCTATTCATAGATTTTATTCTCCTACTTTTAGATGCTTCCCTAAGATCCCTATAGTTGCATCCACTTCTTAGAGTCATAGGGGAACCCCACATTCAGTTTTCACTTCAAAGTAGTTATAATGTACATATATTTTATCTACACAATCTCAAACACTCCATCGTGCCTCACGATCATGTGCGTTCCCATTATTTGATATAAGACACCACAATAGGGGCTCTCATTTGACACTCATTGATTAGTATCATTTATTTCCAACACTAATTTCACATAAACTCTCTTGATTACATGTACATAGTTTAAATATTTTTAAAAATACAAAAACAATATAACACTTCAAAATATAAAAACATTCAATTTTTTTTGCAAAAATGCCAAAAACATTTTTTGATTATATGCATCATCCATGCTTACATTAATACTATCATAAAATTTGTTGATTCATGCTATTATATGTCAGTTTATCTACATTACCATGATTCACTTGATCTCTTTTGAGTGTGCATAGTGACATGTAGCTCTTTGATTGCTTCACTCTACCTATTGAGGAGGCATTTCTACTTTTACATTCGAGACACACATCAATATACATACCCACTAGGGGAATATTCTACATGACTACACCATCCAGGTTATGTCATTCCTACACTACACACTATGAGTTATCATATTCATGCACATTCCTTACTAGATTACAGAAATTACTAAATCAACATTACACTAGTACCTAGCACTTTTGTATTTCTTATCATATACCTAGTCTTGTACTACACATGTTTTGCATACTTTCAAATTTGCTTTGATTAGTTAGATGTGTTTGTATCTTCTAGTTTTTATTCTTACTTTCATCCATTGGTTAGCATAGCTTGTGTGATTGTATTTCCAATTCTAGCTTGTCTCCTGCTTGTGATTTAGGACATTTGTCAATGTCCTTTGCTTCTATTCATGTGTGTGACTTAGGACATCTACCAATGTCCTTTGTTTTTACTCTTTCATGTATTTGTGGTCCTTATTCCAACTTTTTTTCTTCCACTTGTATGTTTATGTGGCATTTGAACATGCCTTCCATGCTTGTCTTCTAGTTTGAGTGACATGTGTCCATGTCCCTTGTTTGCATGGACCTTTAGCCACCCTTGAATGCTTCTTGTTTGCTTGTTTTATCCTCACTATGTACAATGCCATGATTCCAATCATGAATTTATCTTACTTCTTGGATTCCATGATGGACTTCATGCTCCATCCTTCCATGCTTACTTCAAAGTAACAACTAAAAACTAATATCTAATATTACCAGTCTAGTTCATTATCGTGAACATGCTCTTATATTTTTATATCTATCTAGGAATATCCCTATTGATATAATAATATATCAATTAAAATATTTATATTTATTGAAATATCTTGTCAAATATTTAATGTTATATCTTACATCTATACAACTTTGCACACTTGCATGACTCTTTTCTTTTGAGGGTAGTCATTACAAGTTCATCATTCTTACCATCAAAAGAGGGGGCATCAAATAGGGGTTTTTCATAGAGATAAAACCTCCTAAAAGTAAAAAAATTAGCATCTAGAACACTTAGTACCAAATCTAGAGGTCAAATCAGTTAGACAAGAGTAAAAAATAGTGATAGTTTCATATCAACAGTCAATTTTCACACTGGACAACACCAAAAATAGATAGTAGCACCAAACATAGGGGTGTCCACATTTTGGATCTCTTGTCTAGGTATAAAATAACTTAGGGTTTATATAAATATTTAAAAAGTTTAGTTTAGAGATAGTTTTTACACTTTTAGATCAATCAAATTTAGCAATTTTAGTATAGTTTTCTTAGATACAGTGGGTTATCATTTGCAAAATGATAGTTCTCACTTTTAGTTTAGATTAAGCAGTTGGCATAACTTCCAAATTAGAATCCATGTTCTAAACATTAGTGATTTGGGGTAATGTGCATGACACATTGATCTTCTTTTCTTTCTGAGTTTAGTTTATACCTAGGCATTCTTAGCAATTGCATGCCTTACTCCATCTACACATGGTTAACATCACATTTGAGTTGAAATTTCATACAAGTTTAGATTTATGAGTACCTAAGTTCTTGAGTTGGCTTTCACATAAGCATTTTTCATCAATTTTAGAGAGGATTTCATACAATCCCAACCTCCATCTTTAAAAATGGCCAAGAGTGGCCTAGTTTCCATCACACATTTAGGTTATCCATGCCACATTGTCATATTTCCAACACATCCATGTGATCCATGAGACACCTCATATGACATCTATTTTATACTTGTATTAATTCATAGTTTCACTTCATAAGGTAATAATGGAGCCAAAGGTCTAGATAACCTTTGTATTCTTAAGCAACATATTCAGAGGGATTAGACTCATAGTCTAGACATCGATAAACACATGCATGATTAATTAGCTTGAAATAGTTGATGATGATGGAGCTAAAGGGTCAGCCTTTACATTATTGAGCCACTTTTTAAGGAATTGAGCACTCAGCTCCATTCGTGATATCACTTTTGATTCAACACAAAGTCAACATTATCCATCATATTCCAGCATCACAATAGATTTTTTATTGGTTCACATACCTGGTGAGGTGTATTCATTCCTTTCTCTCCCTCTTTCTTAACCCTTGTACATTTTTATTTTAGATATAGCATATCTAGTAAGAACTAATCTACTTTATGTTTTCATTATAGATTCATAATGTGCTCTCTTTATGCACATCCAACATGGCATAGCTTCATGAGCTTCACCCTTAGAGGTAAGTTTAGGTATGCTTCTTATTTTCCTTTATCCTAGTATTTTGCTTTATTACATCACTAGAATAAAGGGGGCCAAATTTAGTCATGTAAAATGTGAAATTGTACAACTTCAGTATGGCTAAGACACCTAATCCATAGGTCCTCATGTTGGCTCACATAACCTTTTTAGGATATTTATTTCACTAATTCCTAGTCATGTATAGCTTCCTAGACTTAGCTTTCTTAAGACCCAAGTAACCTTCTCAGGCCTAGATCCATCCCCAAAGTCTCATCCCCTTAGGAAAACAATTCCCAAATAGGATAGGAGCACCATAATTCAAGGTGTCTTGTTTTTAGTGTTATTCTTCAAGCTCATCTTTACCTCAAACAATTAGATTTTTATGGATCCTTATATTTTTCCCTACCAGCCTCACATGAATTAATTTAACCCATGATCATTAGTTTCCATATAAAAATCCATTCAAATTCCATTTATAATGGTTGACACTCATTCACAATAGAGACACAAGAATACAAGTAAGTACAATCAAGCATTCTTCCTCATTATTTTCACATAACCTTCCAACATTATTTCAATCATATTCAAGTCATTACACCAGTTCCTAGATAGCTTAAGTTCATCCCATTTCACATTCTAGTTGCATTGGTAATACACAAATTTCACCAAGCACTTCAATGGGAGAACTACATTATTTTGATCCTTCTTCAGAGTATTGGTGTGTAGGCAATATACCCACACACAGGAAGTGAAGTACATCTAATATATCCTTTACACACTAGCCCCTTCTCTCTCTTTCCTAGGTTTGTATTCAATTTCAAGCATCAAGAGCTCCTAAGGGGTTTGAAAGATTAAAATAGGCACACAACAAGCTTTTCAAGGTCTTAGACCCTAAAATTTTAGTGATAAGGTAACATAGGCATTATGATTAGAATATAGAAAGCTTTCAGTCTTAAGAGAATAGTGCTAGAATAAGACTACAACACCAAAAAATAGGGTGTCTTATTTTTGTGCTCCTATCCAATCAATAAATGAAGTCTAGAGACCTATTTCTAACTATTTCTTAGTTTTGCTCCTCTAGTATCAGACCTTGTCTTAGTCTAGATAAGTTGGAATAAGTTAAGTTCTAATCTCTCTCACTCCCTACTATATTTAGAAAAGGCAAAAATACTATCTATTTACATAAATCAGTAGGTTAATAAAATCATATTTATTTACTGATTTACATTTCTCAACCCTTTTATTATTTAGGAACATAACTCCAATATTTTGAAAATAATAAAACAATTTCCCATTAGACAATCTACCTGGGTTACCAATTTGGTACTAGTTAGGAAAAAGAATGGTGAAATAAGACTATGTATTGTTTTTAGGAATCTAAAAAAGTCATCTAAAAAGGACAACTATCCTTTGCCTTCTTTATACCAAGTTATACAAAGTGTTTTTGGTTCTACTATGATTTCCTTTCTTGATGGATTTTTAGGGTATAACCAAGTATTGGTGAACCAAGAAAATTAATTTTACTACCAAGTGGGACATGTTTGCATAAAAGAGGAGCCATTTAGACTGATCAATGCAGGAAAAACATTACAAATGGCCATAAATCATGATTTATAAGGCTTGGTAGGTAAATGCATCATTATATACATGGATGATCTAACTATTTTTTCTAAAAATAGGGAAGACCACATCATGCATTTAAAATAGGTATTTAAAAGGTGCAGAAGGTATGGGATCTCTCTCAAACCTAAGAAGAACATATTTTATGTTACTGAGGGTAAATTTTTAGGCCATGTTATTACTAAAGATGGAATATATATAGATCTAGATAGAGTAGAATGTATATCAAAACTAGATCCTCATAATAGTAGGAAATAACTAATATTATTCTTTAGAAAAATTAACTTTGTAAGAAAGTTTATTTATGTATTTCAAGAAATTTTCAAACCATTGAATGATATGCTAAAAGAGGATTCCAAAATCACTTGGAATGAGGAAACTAAGAAAGCCTTTAAGGACATCAAAGAGGTAATTGGTTAAGCTCCAGTCTTGATAAGCCCAAATTTCTCCAAAGATTTCTAAATTTACTCCTTTGGTTCTGACCATACTATTGTTGTAGTCTTAACTCAGGAAATTGATGGATGTGACCACCCAATTGCTTTCATGAGCACAAATTTAAAAAATGCTAAGATAAATTATTATTTAATTGATAAATAAGCATGTGCATTGGTAAAGGTAGTGAAAAAATTTAGGTACTACATTCTTAGGAATAAGGTAGATCCTATCTTACCTAACCCTACTACAAATCTCATGCTAAGTCAGAATGAACTAAGAGAAAGGAGAGGTAGGTGGATGTCTATCTTACAAGAATATGACATTGAGATAAGACTGCAAAATTGGTAAGGTGTTAAGGTTTAATTTAAATGATTATTAATTCTAACCTCAGGATAAGTGTCATGTAATTTTATTAACAAGTATTTTAGACAAATGAATGGTATGATCCTATCATTCATTTATTGGTTAACAAAACTTGTCTTATAGGACTAACCAGGGAGCAAAAAAGAGCTCTAAGACTCAAGGAAGTGCATTACTTGATCAATAATGGAGTGATATATTGAAATAACTTTGAAGGTGTCTACCTAAGATGCATTTCAAAGGAAGAATATGGTGAGGTAATGAGCACATTTCATGAGAATCTAGGAAGTGGACATCTATTTGGTAGAGCCATAGCTCATAGGAACCTCAAAGCTAGTTATTATTGGCCCACCATCTTCAAAGATGCACATAGGCGTGTGAGAGAATGCCACTCATGTCAAATATTTAGTGCAAAATATCCCAAGGTAGCCATGCCAATGCAACTAGTGATGATTCACAAACCATTTGCATAATGGGGACTAGATTTTGTGGGGGTATTTAACCCTAACTCATCAAAAGGTCACAAGTATGTTCTGATAGCTACTGACTATTGCACCAAGTGGACTGAGGTAGTGGCCACTAAGCAATGCAAAACTGAAGAAGTGATCACCTTTTTATAAAAAAACATATACACCAAAAATTAAAATTCCAATCTCCCTAGTATGTGATAAGAGATTTGTTTTCATATCCATTTAAATGATAGAATGGACATATGATAATAGTACCATTCTCAAGTTCTCATCCAACTATTAACCTCAAGATAATGGAGTATTTGAATTTACCAATAAGAACTTGATGAAAGCAATCAATAAATCTACTGCAAACAAGCCTAAAATGTGGCACAAGGTTCTCAAATATGCCCTATAGGTAGATATAACAAGAATAAAATAGGCCTTAAAGGCATCACCATTCCTATTGGTGTATAGCCAAGAACCTATCTTCCCTATCACCCTCAAGTTATCTACATACAAGTTCATGCAAGAATAGATGGATGAAGATCAAGAACTTGCAAGTTAAAGACTATTAAACATTGTTTAGATGGATGATACATGAGAAGAAGATTTTTATACATTTAGTAGGAACCAAACCATAATGTAAAGGTGGTTTGACAAATGATAAAATATATAGGTGTTCAAACAAGGAGACCCAGTTCTTCTTTAGGAAAGGGCATCTAAGCCCAAGCATAAACATGGGAAATTCAAACCTTTGTGGATTGGCCCCTTCTAGATTATTGAGATACTTAGAAATAACACCTTCAAACTGAAAGATCTACAAGAAGTAGAGTTCACACTACCCACCAATGGGCAATACCTCAAGCATTAATTTTTTGCTACTTCACCTGGTGTCTTCATGGAGTAAACTATAATAATAATTATAACTAGAGTAGGTAGGCTAGTTTAGTGTTTTTATTCTCTTTATTTCCTATCCCTTATTTGTACATATGCTTATATAAATTTGTTTGCTTTTATTTTCTTTCCTATTTTATTTGGTTTTTGTTCTATATGTTTTCTTTGTTTCTTAGTTATTTACTTCTAATAATTCCTTTAAAAAACCCTCACCTTAGAGTTTACTCTAATTCCTCAATAACTCCATAGTTTAAAAATGTAGGTATGTATCTCAAGAATTTGTTGATCATGGATCTAAAATGTAAACATATGTTATAGTTTATACAAACTATAAAATATTTCTAGATAGGTCAATTTTTGTATGAAAATTTAAACATTTTTTTGATCTAAAATTTGTTTCGAGAAGAATTAAATATGTGTAATAAAATATTGAATTATTAAGGCATAGTGATGTTTGCAATTAAATATCCTTACTTGGAACAAATTTTATAACCATAGGTGACTTTACGAAGATCAAATATTTGACTAAATCCCTAAACTTGGCTAACTTAGTTCCCAACCTTTGCTAGAAATCCTAAAAGATCTAAAAAGAACAAAAAAAATAACTTATCGTAAAATCAAAAGCTTTCCAAGAAAAGGTGATTATGATAATCTCCACCGGTCTATGGACACCTAGTTGGTAGTAGATCAGGGCCTTGAGTGGAGCCAAAGGTATCTTTTTCAGGTTTATGGATGCTTGGCTAGTAATAGAGTGATTCCCAAGCCTTCCCTAAGCTATGAGGTAAAGATGAGCTATGTACCTAGGGATACGATATATTAATGTATATGGGTTGATGGAGATGGTGACATGTGGCACACATCCCTTTAGTTAGTTATATGGGTAAAATATATTAGGATAATATAGTAACTTGTGGAATTAGTATATTGGTTAATGGTCAGCCTACATTTGGATTAGGAGGTTACCCATCCATGGGTTAGATAGATGTCTATATATAGGAGATGATTATCATGGTAAAGATATCAAGTAAGCATTGAGTCTTCTATTATAAGAGGATATTAGAGGTTGTCCCCTCGAAGAGACATTATGGAGTTATTCCTTCCTAAAGGAGTATTATATGGTGTTTTTTTCACCTTAAGGGTATTTATGCATATATTTAATATCAATATCTTATCAAGTGGTATCAGAGCTTCGATTTGGGCAATTTGTGTGGAGAAAAACCCTAGTTTTTTTAATCATCAATATATTTTGATTGGTTGCAAATTTTTTGACAATTTTTTACTAGATATGGAGAATATTTTAAATAAGTCACAATAAAAAAAATAGAGATTTTTTGATTAGTTTCATATGATTTACTGACATTTTATGGTTTCATGAACCCTAATTTTTTTTATCGATCATGAAGTTGCAAAAAAATTTAGGGGAAGATGATGTTGATGCTAAACAATGGTGGCTCATTTTTTAGGAGAATAATACTAAGAAAATTTTATGGAAAACATAATTATCTCTTTCTTTGTCTAGGCCTACACAACATTGGTGGTTTAATCAATTGATCTTTGCACAAAAGTATTCTTCATGGGAAGCAATAGAACAAACCTTCCTAGATCGATGGGATAAAAAAGAAAAAGAGGATGTAGAAGAGGAAGAAAATAATGATGATAAAGAAGAAGAAGAACAAGAAGAATAAGAAGAAGAAGAAGAAGAAGAAGAATAAGAGTAAGAATAATAATAATAAGAAGAAGAATAAGAGAAGGGTTCAAATAATTTGGCTCCAAAGAAATTTGAGTCAATTTTTCAATTTCATGGATGCATTCAAAAGTAGAAGGTGGTTGTGTCCATAAATCCTACTTGCAAGTATAACTTTATTAACATGAATGTGGCCAAGCATCTACATGTTCAAGCAAATAATATCAAGGAGGTTCAAATATATGGTAAGAATATTTTAATGTTTGAATATTTGAAGCTCATTATGGAAAAATATGTTTTGCATTTAGATTTTTATGCTTTGAATATGGATGATATGTATATAGTTCTTAGATATCCATGGTTAGAGACTTTGGGAATAATGAATATTAATTTTCATAAGAAGTTCATGAATTTTTGTTATAGGAAAAAGAAGATCACTTTACAAGATATCATAGTGAAAAAGGAACCAATAAGAATCCAAGTAGATCATGAGGATGAGATTGAAACAGGAGATGAAGAGCATGATGAAGATTCAAATGATATAGATAAAGACACACTACAACTAGAAATTAACACTTCATATACTAAAGAGACAAAGAAGGAAAAGGTGGAATGGGTAGAAGCAAAGGAGGATAAGGTTAAAATATTAGAAAAAAATGAGGTATATAGACACCCACATCATCATGAGAAGAAACAACCATGGAACCAGGTGAGGAAATGACATAACAACAATCATTTTGTCTATACAAGAAATAAAATTTCCAATCATTATGGATATGCATGGAATCCAAACAAAAAATACTATGGCACATGGAATGAATGGGGAAATCACTATGACTATGCATGGAAGAATACCTACTATGGTCATGGTTGGAATCAGAGTAGTGCAGTAGAATTTGGTACATGGAATAAAAAGAGGAATAATTATTCTTGGACACTAAAGTAGTATAATTATGATCATGAATGAAGTCATAGGAGCACAATGGAATTTGGAAACAAGCTTGGAGATCTATCACTTGCCAAGATCACATATGGATGGCTAGATGATTGAGATTGGAGACAAGTGTGCAATGATTTGAAGCACACTCATTATTTGGTTTATTACTATGTTTTGGGGATGAAACATGTCAAGGAGGGAAGTAATGCTATGTACCTAGGGATATGATATATTAATGTATATGGGTTGATGGATATACTGACATGTAGCACACATCCCCTTAGTTAGTTACATGGGTGCAATATATTAGGATAATGGAGTAACTTGTGGAATTAGTACATTGGGTAATGGTCAACCTACATTGGGATTAGGAGGTTACCCATCCATGGGTTAGATAGATGTATACATATAAGATATTATTATCATGGTAAATATATCAAGTAAGCATTGAGTCTTCTATTGTAAGAGGATATTGGAGGTTGTCCCTCGAAGAGACATTATGGAGTTATACCTTCCTAAAGGAGTATTATATGGTGTTACCCTACCTTGAGGGTACTTTTACATATATTTAATATCAATATCTTATCATTATGAACCTTTGATATAAAGCCTAAAAGATTTAAAAAGTACAAAAAAAAGAACTTATTGTAAAATCAAAAGCTTTCCAAGAAAAGGTAATTATGATAATCTCCACTAGGTCTATGGAAACCTAGTTAGTAGTGGATTAAGGCCTTAAGTGGAGCCAAAGATATCTCTATCAAGGGTTATGGATGCTTTGCTAGTAGTAGAGCAATTCCCAAGCCTTCCCTAAGCTTAAACATGGTTCTTAATGAATATATAAACATGATACAAGTCAATGTTAATGGTTAAAAACATGAAACCTAGAAGTTATCCCCTATATCTAATGGTAAAAATTAAGTGGAATCAAAGCACACACATAACATGACTAGGTTTTGATGTTTCATCCTAATCCTACAAAATCAAGGTTTGTTTTAACCATGAACTAATATAGATAATGACAATGATCAAGTAGAATAAGAAATCTAATTATTTGTATGAACCAGAGTCTCTAAATTCTAACATATTTCTATGTTTCCCCATAAAGTCACCTTTTTTTGAGGTCAACATACCCCTTATTTCTAAAAATTAGGGACCCACATGTTAAATTATGCAATTTTTACTTTAAAAATGGAAATTCACTTGACCAAAGCATCATTAACATGTTTTGTACATTAATTGCATTTTAAGATCATCCACCCCTAGGTCTAGTTGATCTTCTTTATTCAAGGTTCTGATTTAGCTTCATCTAATGTTGCTAACATTGAATCTCTATGTTTTAGATCATTGGTTTATTATAGCTCTCCTTGATGGGATCATACCTACGTTTCATAATTCTAATGATTTTATCTCAATTTGACCTTTTAATAGATTTTGGTATGTTAAAATTCAGGTTGAATCCATGTTCAAGCTTCTTAAAACCCTCATTTATAACCCATAGCTATTTTAGACCAAATTCAAAAATCTATAAGAAATAGTTTTCTTGGAAACATTTTAAATATACTATAGACTTAAGCCTAATTTTTATACTAAGACTTGTTCATGTTTTTTAACATGACCAAACCTTAGCCCAAAAATTATAAGCTTGGTCCTCTTTATGTCCTGATCTCCTTTGTCCCCTTTTTATTTTAACATGGTCCAAAATTAATGTTTTCAAGATCCTTTTAAATTCCAAACATGGTTTAACTTTAATTTTCATGGTCCTTCTTATTATAAGATTAGACTAATGTCTTAATCCTAAGGCCCCGTTCATGTTTGTTAACATGAATGAGACCTTAGTCTTAAGGAATTAGCCTAGGTCCCTTCATGTCTATGGGCCCTAACTTAAATATCATGCTTATTTGTATAATCAATAGTCCTCACTTGAATAGAAATCAAAGATCAGATGGAGCAAGATAAGATCAATAGAGCCAAGACATTGCCCAATAGACCAATCCTACTTAATCACTCAGGTTGGGATCAACAACCCATGTTTGAGTGGTGGTCAAATGTCATATGGTGAGAGAACAATATTAAATATTAAAGGGGGTTCCTTGTTAATTTTTAATGATATCTTAGACTAAGTTTTACCTTAAGGTTTTGGTTGTATTTATTAATACAGAGAAACCTTAGGATAAAACCTAGGTTAAGACTATAATTAATCAAAGGGTCCTTTTATCATATTCCAAGACTTAAGACTTATGATATGCTAGATAAATTGATTTGTTTGTGACTACATGAACCAATTATAGCTAGCCACTCAAATCATGATCAATGGTTCACACTTGTTTGGATGAAGCCAATTGACTGATGCATAATGGGTCAAAATTTCCACTTGGCCTATTGCTTATGAGACTTAAAATTGATGTTATTTTGACCATAAAATGACATCTGCATGACCATCATTGACATACATGAGGCTATTAAATTTAAACCCTAATGATGTACTACTAGAGGTTAGTTTTTACATCCATGAGGCCATCATCGACATCTGTGAGACCATAAAAATTTAATCTCATAAACCAATCCCACTTAGATAAATGAACATGTTATTTTCCTTAGTAGGATCAATGGATTCTTGTTTATAAAATAATCATGCACTTCAATGTTAAAATCAATCTTTCACCTTAGATTGAGTAAATGCCATGATTTGACTTAAGGATCTTTCTAACTAGGTTTAGATTTGCATAAGATCAATTATGAATGCCATATACTTAGCTTAAATTTCTAGCCCAAGGTTTAGTTATGTTTTTTAACATGACAAAACCTTAACATAATAACCCTAGGATTGGCCCCTTTATGTCTTAAGACTCCCCCCATTTTTGGAATCATTTCATTTATAATGGTCTAGATATTTATAGATATAGACTTAATCTAAGTCTCTATCCTAAGGTTTCGATTGTATTCATTAATACAATAGAACCTTAAGCTAATGACTTATGGCTATATCTTCTATCCTTTAATGGGGTACCTTTTATTTTGATCTAAACCTAGCCTAAATACTTTAGCCTTAGGATTATTAGATATTTTTTAACATGAAATGAAACCTTAGACTAAAGTATTTAACCTAAGTTCTTTACATGGTCTTATGCTAACTTAAAGTTTGTGTACCTTTTTAGGATTGATGTTTCATGTTTAAATAAGGATTCATGATTTGAAAAAGTGATATCACTATGGAATATTCAATAAAACCTTCAAGCAAGCATGGAGCCACCATTTGGCACAAACATGTTCACTATGAGATTGGTAGAGATGTAGAGCTCAGAAGGCCCATGGGATTGCTAAGTAACATAACTATGGGGCCCGGTATAAATGATAGCCAGTGGTGTATAACTCATAGGTTTGATGTAAATGAATGACATTTATCTTAAATATATGATCTAATAGACCAATATCAAAGACAAATTTTAAAAGGTAATAGTAAATTTTCAAAGAATTTATGAACAAAATGCCATGAAAAGACCAACTAGATCCCACATAGCTACCACATAGATGCCACCTAAGTATAAAAGGACAAAAATAAAATATTTTTTGGGCTCTAAGAAATCAAAGGTCTAAAGGGATAGGTTTAAATCAAATCTAAGGCATGAATTCACTCAAATGCAACAAACCTTCACTATTAAAGCTCAAAGCGACCTAGAGAAAAACCCTAACACCTCTAAAAGCCCTAATTTGATCCCAAATTGACCATAATCAAGCCAAAAAATGTTCAAATACCATCTAATAATGTTCAAATTAGTCCATAGGTTGATTACAAACTACTAGGAAGTAATTTTTAGACTCATAACCATGGCATCTAGAAAGTGAAATAGAGAAGACATAGAACTATAATTGACGTGAAACATAAAAAGAAGAGTCTTTAAAGACACTAAATTTGATGTTATATAATTTAACATCAGGGATAATAATTGGTCCAATATTTTTTGGGCTATTGAAGAGTTTCAAGAAAATACCAAAGAATATGGAAATAATTCCATAATATGCTATAGATACTATGACATAGTCTCCATTCTAATGACTAGTCTCCACCACACGATAACAAAACCATAGGTAATTCATTGTATTGATGTTATTGCTCTTATTCTTAAGGATTTTAGACTTGAATAAGATATGATAATCCATGAATGTAGTTTTAAAAAGGTTTATTATATCTCCCCCATTGCCTTTGAAAGTTACTACAAGCTACCCAAGCCCCAGGTATATTTATACATAATTAAGGACTGATCCAACAAAAATGATCTAAAAACCATCATTTCCCCATCGATTTATTCAAGAACCCATGTTATCCACGATGCCACTAAAAAGATCAATCACCCAATTTAAGGTAGGAATTAGAATGATTATAAATTTGCACAACTTATCTGGGGCTCCTTGCATCACCTATGTCAAAAAATTATGGGTCCCTTATATATTTCATGGTTGAAAAGGGACTTCTCCTATAGGATAAATGATCAACATTTCCCTAAAGCAAAAATTCTCTGCCATAAATAAAAATATTAGCAATCACTTCTTTATGATGTTTTATCTTTTAGATTTTCTATTGGCCATGACCCAAATCCCTAACATCAAAAATTGGTCACTTGATAGAAGGCAAATAGTCTCCCATTACTATTCCAAATTTCATATATTCAATTATAGGGAGCACATACAATTCATTTATGACTGTGTATAACCAACCCTAGTGGAAGCTATTACAGGAATCCCCATGATTAAGGTTAGTCCCTTAATAAAAAATTAATGGAACTTATTGGAGACCTTTGGTTATATCCTAACTACACTGTAATTAGGATAGAATGAACCTTATGTCAACCACTTAGATTACTAGTCTATGTACCCGCCAAGCTAGATAAACAAAAGATAACATACCAATTGTTCCATGGTATTTATATTGTATGTAAAGGTAAAATGAAGTGGTTACTACATCCTTTCCATTTGGCTATTAGTAGAACTGTGTTGAAGAATTGGGACAATGTAGACACTATTTATAGGCACAAAGACTCATTCAATTTATATCTTGATGATTTAAGGTAGTGGGACCCCCAAGATAATGTTGTGAAAGATTTAAAATCCAAATAGATTAACATGAAATATGAAAATCAACTCAGTGTCCATGACATAATGCACATCTGAGCATCTTCATTTTCAAAAGTATTAGCCAAATTGAAGAAGCATAACATCAAGCTCGAGGCCAAATTGAAGAGAGATGAGAAGCCACCTGGTGAAACATGGTAGATGAAACCCCTATAGTACCATTTTCTATAGGGACCATCTTCTAAGCCTCCTCTAGAAAATCTAGAGTAAAAAATTACATAGGGGCTAGGAAAAGAGAAACTTCAAGAAAGACCTAGTGAAGGCATCATCTCTACCTAACCTGAAAATCTAGAGTCACCAATTGAATAAATTAACACGATTGCATTGGATCTTGGGGAAACATGGGAGGATGCATTGGAGGCACTAACAAGTGTTTATGGGTCAGATGAAAGTTTTCAAGAAGAGGAGCCTCAAACTCAAGATGAATAAATAGAAGAGGAAAAGGAGAAGGGGATAACTTTGGACTTAGTTCCAATGGTTCCCCCATCAAAGAGAAAGGTTAATATAACCTTGGTTCTTGCATGAACCAAGAGGCCCAAATTAACCCTCACTCACCCTTTGAGTGAGGTAAATTTGTTCAGTGATGAGAACCTTATTCATGGACCAACCATTCCAAAGTGGTTCATATATGGAAAGCTAAAAAAATATCCCAACTCTACACCATTAATGGGCCATCACTAAATCTATCAACATCATAGTTTATGATGAGATTAAGCCCTAGATTGTGGCCTTATAAAAGGAAGAGAAGGAAAACAAATTAGCTTCTCCTAGATCTTTAGGTAGAACCTAAATTGAAGTCTTAGAGCCTCCAAAAATAACATGTTCTTTACTAAGTGTCTAATTTGACCCAACCACTGCTGGATTGGAAAGAGTAATAACAAAGAAAGATATGGTGGGTGGAGAGGAATTCCATTTTCAAAAGGTGGAGCCACTTTTTGGTTTGAATCAAGTTTGAGGCCAATACTAGGTAAGGACTCCATCCATGAAGAGGATCTACTTGGGTTAGCTGAATCTCAATCAACCCAATTACAAACAAGCATCAAAGGCCTATAACAATGAATAAAGAACCTACAAAGGTGGAAGGAGGATTTGGAGAAACAGGCTATTTGTTTGTTCTTAATGAAATGATTGAAATGTTTGAGGGATCATTTCATGACATGTTTGACTCTCTGAATTCAATAAAGCTAAGAAGAGTGAACTAAATGAATAGGATGTAGTAGCCAAGGCCTTAATCATCCATAGATAGAGTTCCAAGGATAAGATCAAGGATTTAATTATTATTTTGATAGGGGATAAAATCCTTGGTTTCAAGACCATTAGTATTACTCATTTCAACACCATCATAGGGGTGATTAAAGATAAAATAAATAGTTTAAGCACATGGTCCAAGTTCTTCAAGATACTCATCAAGGATGATAAAGAGTTATTGGATAGAATTTAAAGATTCCTAGGGACCATGATTGGAAAACCTAAAAAATTTAGTTCCATGGGAATCATTACAGATGATGAGTTAAAACACATGACCACCTTGGTCATGTATGAGGTAAGGAGTAAGAGCCAAGGCAAGTTTTGGGGTGAAAAAAATAAGATCATGGATATGATCCTAACTATAGAAGAAAATATAATTGAGGCAAGGAGTATTAAAGAGGCTTTGGAGAGAAATGATAGAGACATAAGAGATTTGGTAGATTAATAGGATGAGCTCTTACTAGAACCTGCAGTCAATTTGAGACTTATTGATAATCAACATCAAAAGGTAATGAAGTTACTTCAGCAGGATCAAGGGAATTCATCATCATAGGTTCCACCAGTTAGTTAAAAATATTCCCATTTTAGAGGCATTGTAAATTTTGAAAATGGAATATTATTTTATAAAGGCATGTGCATCTTGTTAGCACATTTTCCTAAAGTTCTGTATATTTTAGAAATTCTAGTGTATTTTATAAACTTTGTAGAAAGGATAGCTGTCTTTTACATTTTGTACACTTGTAAGTTGATAAACCTTACATGCTTCCTTGAAGTCTAGAAAAAAGATCATTTTCATTTGTAAAAGGAGAGGGAGTTTTAAGCTAAAAAAATAGTGTAAAATTTGAATTAATTAATACAAGTAGAAAATTCTGAGAAGAATGTCTCACATTATTTGTGTGAATTTTTATTTAGCTTCTCTCTCAATTATCTATTCTAGATCTCAAATTTGAATAGTTTTTTAGAATTATAGATGTGCATATTTAATACATGGTTGCTAATTTATGCAAATCCTAGATTAGTTTAATGTTCTTAGATTTACTTCATTTTATTTTCTCTACATAAGGATGTACACATGTTATTTGACTACAGTAGTAAATCTTTAAAGTAAATCTAGTTCTTACTTGTATTTATTCATACTATCCTTAGATACTTGCCTGGTGTGTGGTAAGATTTGGGCATATGCTATTTCATGCTATACATTAGTTAAATGTATGTTCATTTGGAATTTAAACCTTGTCATGATGTTTGAGGTAGATATCATCAACATATTTTATTTCTTCCCTACCCTTCCCTTTTTCTCCCTTTTTAACCAGATCATTGTAACTCAATATCATTGTAAATACTCATTTTTAGAATAGTCTTAGATTATAATTTGATCACAATTCACTGATTTTAGTATATATTACTGCATCTTTTACAAATATTATTGAGAGGACCAAGGTGGCTCCTAACTTCCAAGTTTTATAAATATTGTGGAATAGTTTCCTTACTCTACCATTATTTCATCATACGTAACTAGATTACCACAACCTACTAATCATGCTCTAAATTCTTTGAGTTATAAAATGAGAATTGTTATTTAAACACTAAGAGCACCTATGATACACTTATAGACATCAACATATCACATATACCATATTTATAACATTATAAGGTTTATGCCCTTGGTTGATAATTTAATGTATAAGCTTGTCAATAAACCAAGTGGTTATCCCTTTAGAGTACATATATTAGGTTGTACATGTAAACACATCAAGTTTAATGATTGGTTTGATATTTATTATCCTTTTGAATCCATTTCTAAGTGTAGACATGTAAAGTTAGTCAATAAGTTCTTGATAATATTTATTCTTGGCATCCTTATCCTTACTTGGTCTATTCATCATTTTACTGACTTTGAATCTATAAGGGAGCCGTTATTATCTTTTGACAATTGAAAATATCATATATATATCCCTATTTTATTTGTCTTCATCCTTATTCATCTCAAAGGATTATATAATACATATCTCCTATCTTTAGTCTTATGGGACAAGCTTACACTATATAGACAGGCAACATTACGGCCTTGTCCCTTAGTGTAACCTTGTTTTCATGCTCCAATGATCACTTTTTCTAATCAAGACATTTCTAAAAAAATATCCCATATATTTTGTAAATTTGGTTGACAAAATTATTCTAAATATTCTCCTATAAATTCACATAAAGGTCACTCATTTCAACACCATTGGATCTATCTAGCAACATGGAGTTAAATAGAACTACTTATTTCTATTTCAACTTTTCAACATTATAATAATCATAAGCTAAGTTTGAATATTTTTTATTACATGTCAATGGAATATTAATTTTATATATATTATCATACATTACACAATCTATCTATCAGGGATACCTACATCAACTTGAGGCTGATTTTAGATATATAAGTAGTTTTTTAGTTACAAGGGGTTTTTAAGGTCAACTTGGCCATCCTTACTAACCCATTTTTATCACCCTCTTATTGTCTAATTAATATTTAGAGCATGTAAAATATATAAAGTTTTATATTTTTTAGGTATTCAATGTGATAACACAAAACATCAATTTCAATAATAAACCCTTTTAGATGATCACATAGACCCAGATCTAAAAAATCATGAATACACTCAACCATGACACTATTGTAGTATCCAAATAAGTCTACAATGTGCCTATTTTCCTACCATGTACTTTCCCTATTAAACTATGAATTATTATTTTTAGCATGACTCTATCTACAAGTAAACTTTACATAATTTCCAATTATAGTAAACTTACATAGTCATATTTATTTTTGTTTAAGGTGGTTTTCACATCCTTAGGCCTTTTACTATTTTTATAAAGTTTATAATTTTTGTAAATTATGAAGCATATTTTATATTGATTATATTTCATTATCATATCAATATATATTAACATTTCAATTTCAATTATTTAATATAAATTAGTTTATGCCCTATTTAATTAAAATAAGGTTAAATACTATGGAAGGTGTCTAGTATTAGAATATTCAAAAGCTAGGTAATACTTTCTTATTTTTTGTGTAATATTTACTAGTTTCATAGAGTAATATTTCCTATTTTTTAGAGTAATATTTCATGATTTTATAGAATTTAATATTTATCCCTTCCTATCATAATATTTCTCACTTTATAGATATAATTTATTGCTTTCAATGGTGAAAATTTTAATTTCTACACTCAATTTTAAAGTTCTAAAAAATAGAATAAATACAGATAATAAAATTAACATTTCGTAATAACCCTATGTAAAATAGGGTAGGTATAATCATAAAGAAATATTTGTTGATTTGTATGCAATGAGAACATGACTATTCAGTAAAATATTTCCTAGATGGTTGAAATTTATTATAGGGGAAGAGTCACCACCTATAAAACCTGTAAGTTTTGAAACATCACCAATAGCTAGGTCATGGTTGTCACCTATAAAGATATAAGAGATAGTAATAGATGAGTTCTTGGCTAAACTAGTAAAATAGTACAAAAATAATGAATAATAAAATTATTATACCCCTAAGGACATATTTTAACCATTTAAAAGAGATCATATCTATCCACACTAAACTTAGGAATCTAATATTCAAATCCATCCACCCTCAGTCAAACTCCTCTCCAAATGAGAACTTAGAGACGTTCTAGCCCCAAAAATAAAAATAAAAACTTCAAAACATGCTTATCCCACTAAATCAACTAAACAAAAAAGCCTTATTGAACTTCCATAAAATTTTATAAAAAGACCCACTCCATGACCCACTATTATTCAAATGGTATACAAATCTAGTGTAAAACCTGAAGGGATAATCAAAGATATTTTTATCACAATAAAATCATGGGAGTACTTGACTGACTTTGTGATATTAAAACTGAAGGCCAACTTAGAAAGATATCATGTAATATTAGGTAGACCTTGACTAGTTATAGTTGATGCATTTATTGGCTACATGTAAGGGAACATGCGCATTTCTAATGGAAACACCATGAAGAAACTAGTTTTATATCCATGGACTCAACCTTATTTTCATGTAGAATAATCTCTATGGGTAAAATTTTAGGATGATGGGAAATCTCCCTTACAAACCTTACTTACCATTGTATGGATCCCTTCCTTTTAAACACAAGAGGAAGACATAATCACTTCAAAAATCATTTAAAATATTTTCATAGCTAACAAACATGAAACTAAATTAATTTAATTCATACATTTTCACCTTAGTAATATATTATTAATATAATAATCCTTAGACCATAGGGAGGATATCAAAAAAAATTATCAACTCTTACCACAAAATTTCTACCTTGGCACTCTTCTAGGGAAAATTTAGTCTATGATGACCTTATCCAAAGAAGTGGACATATTATAGGGAAGATTTTTCAATATAAAAAATACCTATATTCCTAATAGTAAACCCATCAATTCAACATGCCAAAAAAACAAAAAAGAACATTTGTATGGAATTACCATGATATGTGAGGCATACACCTGGATTTATGCACTCACCATATATAAATTAAGGAAGAGTGTAAACCCATTAGGAAACCAAAATGAATAATAACCCATGTTTTCTAAGAAATTGTAAAATTTGATTTATAATAATTCATTTATGTAGGCTTTATCTACCCTATATCAGATAGCCAGTAGGTATCTCCACTTATCATTTTCCTATAGAATAATGGTAAATGGTAAATTTGTGTGTACTTTAGAGAGTTAAACACTATCACAAGAGAGGCTAATTTCACCTTCCCATTCATTGAACAAGGTCTTAAAACCCTATCTAGAAATAAATATTTATTTTTCCTTGATGGTTTTAGTGGATACAAAAAGATCATAAATATCTTAAAAGACAAAGATAAAACAATGTTCACATGCCCTTGGGAAAATTATGCCTAATAAGTCATCCCATTTGGGATATGAAATGTTCTTACCACCTTTAAAATGTTTTTATTGTACATTATATCTCATTACTATGTGTAAATATATATGGATGATTTCAAAGTGTATGGGGACACTTATAATTAAGCCATAACCAACTTGGATAAATTTATCTAACACTGTCAATATTAAATACTATTATTGATTCATAATAAGTGTTACATGATAAAATAAGGTATTGTATTGGGATGCCATATCCCCAATTAAAAAAATATTATATATCCTGATAAAATAGATGTGATAAAGAACTTGCCTACACCACAAAACAATGAGATGTGATAAGTTTATTAGGACATGCTAGATATTACCATAAATTCATAAAATAAAATAGCAATATATTAGTTCCATTATTTGTTTTACTAGGAAAATATTCTATATTTATATGTATTGATTCATCTTAGGAAGGTTTTCAAACTATTAAATACTTAACCCATGTTGAGAGGCCCATAATGGAAGATATGCTTTCGCATTAAAACTAATGCATTGGAGATAGTAGTTGGGATAGTCCTTGGGTAGAAGGATGGGTCAATTAATTATTTTATATATTTCATCAAAAAACATCTATAGACAACATAACTAAACTAAATATCCACATAGAAGTAATTCATCATAGTAGTATATGATATAAACAAATTATAACATTACATTATCATTTATCCTATCTTTTCTCATACTGATCATTCTAGTATTAAATAATGAGAAAACTAAAAATAACTACAGGATAATTATATGGCTATTATCATCACATTAATTTAAAATTACTATTGGAAAACCATGGTAAAGATAGCGTAGTTAAATATTTTTTTGTCTAGATTACAATCTAATGAAAATAGTCCATTAGTAGATGGTTCATTTCCTAATGAATATATATTTTATTTCACTATTAAAAATCATTGGTTAGGTCATACTCTTCCAAAATTTTCACCAAGAAAAATATGTAACTTGGGGGCCAAGAGCATCTCATATTCATGGATATAATGGTTTCTCTTTCACATTGAGCTTGATTTAATCATGTCAAGGTGTGTCTAGGAATATAAAGTGTTTGATATCCTTTGAGCATGTCATGATGAACCCTATAGGGGGAATTTATAACTAAAAAGACAACTTACAATATCCTTACCACTAATTACTATTGTCCCACCTACATAGAGATTATGTTGCATATCATCACTAATGTGATAGATGCCAATATATAATGAAATCCTTACATTTAGCTAAGATTTTGATTAAGACATAATTATTTTTAAAGACCTTTGAAAAATGAAGGAATGATTTCATTAGCCCCATAGATTCACTGTATCAAGGCAAGGAGTACATTTTTGTATGATTTGACTCCCTCACCAAATGGGTACAACTTAGAGCTTTGACTCATGCATGAGATGAAAAGGCAACATAATTAATTTTTGAGGACATATTCAAAAGATAAGGAGTTATATGATATATATTATCTAATCAAGGTCCATAATTCTTTCCTGATATAATTTTATCACTTTTAAAATAATATGAATTTAGGCATAAGAAGTCTACTCAATAACTTCTACAATCAAATGGCCAAGTCCATGTTATCAATATGGAAAAGTAAAAAATTCTTACCAATATAATAACTCTACACCATTGTGATTGGTAAAATTGTATTTTAGAGGATATATTGGATTATAAGATCACATGGAAGATAACCAAAGGTTTCACACCCTATTAATGGGTTTATGTTAAGAAGGTTTTTCTTCACACAAATTTTAAACTTTGAACTCTATGAACTAATTTAGAACATGGCATAGATTTTTATAAAGAACAAATAAAAAGGATCATGTAGCTCAACTCCATTGACGAGATAAAAAAATATATAAATAAATAAACAAAGGATAAAATTTCATGCCAATCTCATCAAACACAAACGTTTTAGCCAGGGGATCATGCATTACTCTATGATTCTGAATACAAAGACTATAATGGGAAGCTTCAGACTAGATTGTTAGTTCCTTATGAGATAGAAAATGTGTTTAATAATGGAGCATTCAAGTTATTCAAAATTAAACTAGTTATAATATCCTTGTTGTTTAATGTTCACCATCTCATGTTGTATAATAAAAATCTTTCCAAAATTAATTTCATTTGGAATATTATAACATAGGAAAGGCCTTTCATAGAAATCAAACTCAACCACATACTGTATGAATAGTGTGGTCTTATTACTGATCAAAAAAATCATTTTTATAAAGTAAGGACATAAAAATAGCTTGCTAGCTAGCCTAAACTACATAAAATGGAAATGAGTGGAGAACCAACTTGTTGGCCAATTAGGAGCAAAAGTTAAAAAAAAACCCTTGGTGGAAAATGAAATTGTTAACCACCTACATCAAAAAATATAGCAATAAAATCAATATGATAGGATTAACTACAACCTGGTAGATGATACAGGTCTATTTTTAGTTTTTATAAGTAAATTTCAATATATAACATATGCACCTATAAAAATTACACTTTCAACTTGTTATGTTCTAAATGCTACTTTTAGTTACTACAAATAAATATTTATTTACTTGCAACATATGTATGATTAATTTTAGTATGTTCCATCCTAATTCTCATATTATATTTCTAATTTTTTAATATTATATTCTATCATAGGGTGTAATCACTACAATTTTCATTTCTAGAAGGTTTTATATATTCACAGTTAATGTAGGTCCTCACAATGAACCTACAACCACTACTACTTATTTTATTTTTTGAAAGTCACCATATTCAACAATAACCTACATTTTTTACCCACAAATTTATTATTATTGACCACACTAATTCATTTATTATCCTTGTGGGAATTAAATAATCTCATGATTTTCTAAGGCTATGGGGGATTAATCAATTCAAATCAAAAAAATTATTTTCAAGCTGAACATTCCCATAATTTTTTTCTCAAAAATTTGGTGAAGAATTCAATCCTTTTTTTATCATTACAAGGATAAATTCAATGAGTAAACTTATTTTTTAGGACTCAACTATCTTATATCACTCCATTTCACATAATTTATGTTTCATGTTCTAATATTACAAGGTAATACCTTCATCCACCTACAATTGAGATATAATTGGTAAAAAAATTCCTTGAACATGGTAATCATGGTAGGAATTTAGATTATCTATATTTTAGTTATGATTCATTTTGATATATCTATTTTTTGATGTGCCACTAATAATTATGAGTTACACCCTAAAATGTCACTATTCCAGGAACTTTGTACTTTTTTTCACCCATGTTTTCTGAACTCACCCAACATCATGCCATCCATCATTATTTAGTAATATACCCCCATTAGGAATTTGGATTTGAATCATTTTCATTACATCCTTTGGTTGCATGTACCCAAACTATCAATTTATTTCACTTACAGACAAGTAAATGCATAATTTTTTTTGGGTAGGGTATAATAAAGGATATTTGACACATGATCCTCTAAGCTACAATGATAAAAAATCAATAAATTAGACATAATATATTAATAAAAAATTACTAAAATAATAAATATGGCATGATTGCATTGGTAGATAACTAAAAATACATTAATAAGTAATTATCATCACTTATAAAAAAATGAAAGTATAATATTTTGTGAAGGGTTTATGCTATTTTAAAACCTTACCCAATTAAAAAGAGGCTATGTGGATGGACAAGTAACCATCAAGAAATTTATACATTGTAAAAATGGTGGGATACATATAGGGAATGGATCAGAGTGATCATATAGTGATAAGGAATAGTCCATAAATGGTGAATATTTTAAATAATGTAATATGGATGGGTTTTATATAAAAAAATCATAGGATATGACCTAAATATAGTCCAAGATTTTTATTATTCCTTGAAATATGATAAAGCTTACATTAAGGGAATTAAGGTAGTTTTAATAGAGGATTTAGTCTTTGAAGCAATTCGATGCAACATGATAAAAATGGATTGAGTGTCATGAATCCATTGATGCCAAAGAAACTTTTACTAGACAATTATAACTAATTGAATTTGATACCCAAATTACACAAATATTATCTTTCCCTCTTCTTTGGCACCAAGTATACCTATTTATAACCAATTAATTCACATGTAAGGGTAAGCTATTATTATTATACACCCCTCATCTAAATTTTCTAATCCACCTTAGACATGGGCATACTATGAATATCCCTAATTATATCTTGAATTTATCGAAAAGGATGGCTAAGGAATACCAAAAAGGAAAAACTATAGCATTAATTTCCCATTTTATGATTACATTAATAGTGTATAGAGTTTTGGATAACAATAGAATTATAATCCCTTGGGAAGATCTTATTTTAATGCCCATATTCCACCATAGGTTGTTGCTCAGCTTAGTTCACCTAAAATTACCATACCCATATCTACCCCTTGTCCTACCAAGAGAAAAGACCTAAAAATCCTCCTCTAATATACCTAAAGTATGTTCTCATTGACTAAGAAAAAAGTGGTAAGGATAGGTCAATCCCATTATAAGATGGTGATGGTTGAAATATCTTCAAAAGAATATAATTATAAAAGGAAGATTTGAGTGGTAGTGAAGAAGAACCAAGATAATAATAGGAGGATCTAGAGGAAGAAACCATTAAACAAGATACTAGTGGAGGATCAAAACCCATGGAAGAAATAGAGGGAGATACTGTAGCATAAGATAAGAAATGATGAGAATCTACAATAATAAAAGAGGAAATAAAATAATGTGTAGTAAGACAAGAGTAAAAGAGAGAACAAACCCTTGTTTCTCATATTATAAACATGAATGACTATGAAAGTCTCATGATTATAATGAAAAAATAGAGTACCTAAAATTAATAATTCAATAATTAGAATCAAGAAGCAATGGGTTAGACACATTGGCATAGGTATTAGGGGAAGAAGAAATAAGAAATGAATAATTAAGGATTGAAAAAGTAAATATATCATCATGTAAATAGTTGTACTTAAAGATCCTATAGTAATTATACCAAAGGAACCTCCAAAGGATATACTTTAAATACCCACAACAACTATTCATGAAGTACTAATGTCCTCTTCCACACAACTAGATATGGATAAATAACTTGATAAGACTCAAGAAAATTATGTATTTAGGATAAGACACCAAGATGTTAATGAGGTATTCAAATTAATCTAGTTCATGACCTAAAATGGTTAAAAAAATGATCCACCTATTAGTAAACAAAAAAATGCACTGAAAGAATAATTGGTAGAAAAACATAAATAATTATGGAAAACATAAATGACTATTTTTGGGTTTGAATATTTAGTTTCTATAATTTTTTAATTATTTTTGAAAATGTTACAAAGTATACCCCATTATAGAGTATATACCTGATATATTCAAGAACAATTGATTTAATTTTAGATGGGAAGATTGATCTCTTGAGAGTAGGACTATATAGGGCCTCATTTTTATTTTTGTAATGACTGACTTAGTGTCACTATAGATTATAAATATTTGTTGTGTTAGTTTTATTATCATGAACTTGTACTAACTCTTGATAATTAATATAATACTAATTTAAAAGTTACTTATATACAATAGTGGATATATTATTTATACTTGAGAAGTGAATTGAGGAGAGGGAAGTAAATGGTAGCCTACTCTGATGTAGCGGAGTCTAATTTGTTAATCCTTATGTTATCATTTATTTTCCCTACTTATACATTAGACAATGGGACAAACTAATTTACACCTAATTTCATAATAATAATTTAGTTCTTTGAGAGGGAATCCATCAATGAACTCATTTATCTTTATAATTTTTTTAAAGAATACCTTACTACCTTCAGTAAATATGGGGTGAGATAAATATTCATATACAAAAAAATAACCATACTTTATTTACAATTTCAAATTTTAAAAGAGTAGAGTTGTTAAATTTATGAGTTGTTTCAAGGAATATATGGTTAGTTGGATTGGGTTGAGGTTCCAAATGATAGTATTATGGTTTCCTATTCCCAAATGGACCATAACACATCTAATGAGTGAATATGATAAATAAGAAATGAGATTTTTTAATGTATACCAAAGGTTATCTGCCTTTTAAGATAATATGGGATGAAACCCCTTATGATTTTTGAAAAACAAGTGCTAACCTCTCTTATTTAAGGAGAAGAGTTTCAAGTAATAGATGGCATGGAAACCATAGAGATAAAGTAATAATTAATCTAAGACAAAATTCCATTTTTGTCACATTTCATCTCTAAAAATCATAATATATTAATGTGTGTATGTGTGTGTGTGCATGTGTGTGTGTGTGTGTGTGTGTGTGTGTGTGTGTGTGTGTGTGTGTGTGTGTGTGTGTGTGTGTGTGTGTGTGTGTGTGTGTGTGTGTGTGTGTGTGTGTGTGTGTGTGTGTGTGTGTGTGTGTGTGTGTGTGTGTGTGTGTGTGTGTGTGTGTGTGTGTGTGTGTGTGTGTGTGTGTGTGTGTGTGTGTGTGTGTGTGTGTGTGTGTGTGTGTGTGTGTGTGTATGTGTGCGCGTGTGCGTGTGCGTGTGCGTGTGCGTGTGCGTGTGTGTGTGTGTGTGTGTGTGTGTGTGTGTGTGTGTGTGTGTGTGAGAGAGAGAGAGAGAGAGAGAGAGAGAGAGAGAGAGAGGAATTAGTCTTGAGATTGATATGCTATTTATAAATTTTATAATTTAGTTTAATGGTTTTGTAATGCTTTAATATTTTCATGGATAAAGTGGAGTGGAAAAAATATAGTTTACATATATTAATCAACCATAACCATACTTATAGAGGCACCCATAACCATTGGTTAGTTGGACCTTAGAGGCACAAAGCAATTGAAAATACTACTATAGGTGTACATTTTCTATAATTATATAGAATCTCTAACTATCATCTCCAAATGATTTTAAATCTTATCTAACAAACTCAAATAGTAATATAACATGAGAGAAAGTTGTTAGAACCATATGGGGACTTCATTGGGATATGTATTCATTGCTATGATTGTACATCCATTTAGTTTTATTGATTGTAATATCTTTTTTATCCTGATCTAATTTCTAAAAATATTATGAGATATTATGGTTATAATATATTATGATTTTATTTATATAATATACACATACCTCCCTTTATTAAGGAGAAGAGTTTCAAGTAATAGATGGCATGAAAAATATAGAGATAAAGTAATAATTAATCTATGACAAAATTCTTGTAATCTTTTGTAAAATTTTAAAGAAATAATTATATTTATACATCGAAGATCAATTCAATTGAGGTGATTTGAGATAAATTAATTGTAGTAAAAGGAGGAATATAAGCATAATTATAAATTATGAGGTCCCACCCATAATAATTTATTATGAAAATCCTATTAATTAGTTATATATTTCAATTCCATTATGTGTTTCCATTTCGACCTTGTGTGTGTACATTTTGAGTTTCCATAGTTGATTCCATTACATTTTTTTAATAATTTGTGACTGATAAAATAATTTATATTCAAAGTGTGGGAAGATTAAAAAGAATATAAATTAGTGAATCAACTCCATCCAATTTACATTAATGTAATTATGTCATTCATTTCCTACAAGTGTATTTACTTCATGTCATTTACATTCCTACAAAGTGTGTTTCAGTATATGTAATAAGTAGTACCTTAATGTTTTGAAGACTCTAGTGTCACTTATATGCTATTGATAACTTACCAAAGTATAGGTCCCTTTGTAGAGAATTTGATGAATAATTGTTGATAAACCAAGTTGTTATCCCTTTGGAGTATATATGTTAGGTCGTATATTCCAATGCATCAAGTTTAATTATTGGTTTGATTTTCCTCATCATTTTTGAGTCACATATAGGTGTATACACGTTAATAATCATTAAATTTTTCACAATTTTTATTCTTTGCATCCTTATCCTTACTTGGTCTATTTATTATTTCAATAACTCATAATATACTAGAGATCATTCACTATTTTGTAATCAATGAAAATATCATGTACATATCCCTATTTTATTTGCATTCATCCCTATACAACCAAAAGTATCATGTCAAACCCATCCCCCATCTCTAGGCTTTTTGGACAAATCGAAACTATATGGTTAGGGCCATATTGTGGCCTTGTCCCCTCATGTGGCATTATTTCCCACACTCCAATGGTCACTTTTTAAATTTAATAAGTTTCACACTAACTCTCCCACAAATTTGGTAAAGTCAGTTATAATAATTATTCTAGATATTATAATATAATGTCATATCAAGTTAACTCATTGAAATACCATTGGATATCTCTAGCAATTACACTACACACTAATAAAAAAATCACTTCTTATTTCAACTCTTCAAAGTTATAATAGTCATAATCCAAGTCTAAATATTATTTATTTTAGGTCAAGGGCATCCATTTTTAGTCATTTCAATCAATATTTTATCTATAATCATTCTATTTGCGTCATCATAGATCACAGAATCACTCTATGAGAGAGAACTATATCAACTTGAGGTCTATTTGGGCCATGTAGGAAATGTTTAGTTACAAGGGGTATTTAAGGAAAACTTGTCCATACTAACCCATTTTTATTTCACTTTTTTAATATAATTCCTATCTACTTCATGTTCAATATCTAGGGTTTTATATTTTTTAGGTCTTCCATACAATAACACAAAACATCAGTTTGAGTAGTAAACCTTTGTAGGTGATTACATAGACTGAGATTAAAAAATCATGAATAAAATCAAGAAAGATGCTATCACAGTAATAAGTCCACAATGTACCCTTATCTACCTCCCATGGACTTGTCTTAAAAAAATGTGAATTATTATTTTTAGGATAACTCTTTTTGCAAGTCAATTTTACATAATTTATAGTTATAATGAGCATATACAGTTATATTTATTTCTATTTTAAGGATATTTTCAAATCCTTAGGCATTTTACTATTTTAAGAGAGTTTATAATTTTTGTAAATTATGAATCTTATAACATATTGAATGTATTTCATTATCAGATCAATATATATTAGCATTTATATTTCAATAGTTTAATAACAATTAGTTTTAGTCTTATTAGATTGAAAATGGTTAAACACTAGAGAAGGTGTCAAGCATTATAATTTTCAAAGGTTGGGTAAGATTTACTAATTTTTTAGAGTAATATTTCCTACTTCATTAGATTAGTATTTTATGATTTCATAGAAGTTAGTATTTCTCCCTTTATACCATAGTATTTCTCATTTTATAGATAAACATTTATTGTTTAAAAGAGTTAATTTGTGAATTTATAATTTAAACATTAAATTTATGCAAATTAGAGTAATTAAATACCATAAAAATCCCATTTTAGACTAACATTATGTAGAGAAGGGCATGCATAATCAAAAAGGAAGATTTTTTGATTTTTTATGTAATGAGTGTGAGACTATTTAGATTGAATATTTCATACATGGTTAAAATTTGATATAGGGTAAGATTAATCACCTAAATAAACTATTAGCTATGAAATAACACCAATAGCTAGTTCACAATTTTTACTTGAGAAGTTAGAAGAGATAACAACAAAGGAGTTATTAGCTAAACTATTAAAACAATCCAAGAATAATGAACAAGAGGATTATCACACCCATAAGGACATATTTTAACCATTATAAACAATGAATAGATATCCACCCTACACTCAAGAATATGGTAGTAAAATCCATTTAGCATCTCTTAAACTACTCTCCAAAAGAGAACTTATAGACTTTATAATACCAAAATTGTAGAACTTGTTGAAGCCACTAAATACTTGAATAAGATATCCATGTTGAACTTATATAAAATTTTATAATAATTCCCACTTCATCACCCCTATTCATAAGGATTTATTCCCCCTTAAATAAGCCTAAATACACTTTTCATTACACATATTGGGCTATAAATTAACAAAGGATTTCAAGAGTGGATGTTATAAATATCTAGTTTACAAGTAGTCTAAAGGAACATGGGTGAATTCCAAAGAGAAAAATAATTAAATGAGGAAAAAATATTCAATTTTCCCATAAATAACCCTACTAGTAATTTTATCATGACAAATATTCCTCTTTATGCTTTGCCCAATTTCAGAGTAGTGGTGAGTGAGGATTCTGACATGTTCCTCTTTAATTTTGATGTCCTATTCCATAGTTATGAATAGAGAAAGGATGATCAAAAGATAAATTGTTTCTAACCATTCTCAAATATGTATCCCTCATATGGTTTATGGGGTTGGGGAGAGATGTAATATCCACTTGGGAAGAGATGAAGGAGAATTTCCTATCAACATATGAAGCTCATCATATAATTTTTTTTTATATATGTCTCTATTATTCTAGATATACAGAAAGACCTTAAAGGAATTATGACCATGCATGCATTTTATAATAATTTAGATGAAGTTTTACATTTATAAATTCTTACTATATTCTAGTCTATGGTAGATCAAGACACATTGCATGATATGAGACTTTCCATATTGGTGAATCTTGTTCATGATTTTTACAATGTTTTGAGTCATGACAAAAATAATATGGGCCATATTATTATATTATTTCATTTAATGTATTAAATATTTAAAAATTATAGACTAGTGTAGATAGTTCATGTGGTGGATGATACTATTTATTTAGTGAGGATATGGGAACAAGGCCACAATGTGTATATGATCCCTTACATTATTGCAATGAAGATAACTTAGAAGGATCAAATTGTGTGGATGCGTTAAAAGTTCAAAATTTACAATTATTCATCATGGATAACCATGGTGAATTTGAGGGGTCAAATTTAGATTACAAGGCACTATACAAGGTGGGTTAAGCCACATGCATGTGAATACAAACTTGGGTAGTATGGATTGGCACACTTAGTGAAACCTTTGGTTATCTCACCTTATTGGGTGAGACATGGTAGATAGATAAAAGGAATGGGGGTATGAGGTGTGTTAGTTACAATATCAGTGGTGAGAAATAATCATCCAATATTGTCTAGATGATTATTGTAATTATGGCTATCACATAGGGAGACATAAGGGGCAGGGAGGTAGTTTCCATGTCATAGAGATGTATTTATCCATAGAAAATCCCAAAAATGGGTTGGGCCATATAGAGGTCATCTAGATAGGTTGTATTCATCCCATATGGGAGATGGAGAGGATTCACCCTATCACACAATCATGATAGAGAATGTATTATAGGTGACATAAGTGTTTGGGGTGACTATAGGTATGATAATATTTGGTTTATGCTATCACTTTTATTTTCATAGACTTAGAAATATACCTTCTAGGTAGTAGTGATAGAGATTATATATATATATATATATATATATTTTCATTGTTGATTTTGGTTTATGTTTTAAATATGTGGTTGTGGAGGAGGCATAGTGGATATAATACACCATGACATTTTGGACATCATATTGGATGAACATGATACGAAAAGGATGTCTAATATTTTAGAAGCTTTGAATGAAGCTTTCTTTAGTTAGGTTTAATTGGTTGGAGTGGTTTCCTGGGAGTTTAACTATTATGAGCAAGGTGCATCAACTAGTAGGAGTAAGAGGAAATGCAAAAGTGGCATGGTAGGAAAAAGTCATGAAGAGAGCCACATATGTGGATTCATTATGTAAAGTTTTAGTATTGTTGTCTCAAGTGGAAATTATAGAGGGTTAGGTCAAGGTATTTGGTCATAGACTCAGACATTATGGGATATGTTGCATGATGCTCGATCTAGAGCTTCCATGATGAGTATGACATATCTCCCTCAGTGGGTGAAGGTAATCCATAAGTTGATAGCCTATATTTTTAATCTGATATATTTTTTATATATGTATAATCTATCAAGGTGTATTTATTTATAAAAATGATACATACATACAAACAAATATATCCTTATTGACTCATTTTTGTTATCTACATGTATGTCAATGTTTTAATGAGATATTTTATTTTTAGTAGGAATTGTTTTTTTTAATAACATTCAATTAGAAAAATATGTATGTTTTAATATTTTAAATAAAATTTGAGAAAATGCATGGTTCAAAGGAACAAAATGTAAGTGATGGAAAATACTATTTGAAATAAGCAGATGGACAAATCTAAATACAAAAGATGCAAGAATGAGATAAAAGTGAATGTGAAACATTCCTAATGTAATTAAAATAATACATGAAATATGTAAAGCATTGGTAATTAAAAGTTAAAATAACTTCAAAAAACAAGATAAATATAGTTATGGGGTGTGATAAATAATTATAAAAATAAAATATTCAATGTAAAAAAGTGCGAAATATAATCAAGCAAAGACATGTGGAAAAATATTTGCTTCAATGTAAAACAAGTAAACTTGAATCAAACACAAAGAAAAATAATAATGATTGAAAAACTCATCCACTTTAAGATAATTAAATTCAAATTAAATCAAACAAGGGCATGCATTAAAATAATCAAGAAGACTTCAATGAGTGAAAACTCAAAATTAGTGCTTGCACTAAAATATGATGTAAGATAGCACAACCATTTAGAGACATGATTAAAGTGATCAAGATGGTGTGTATATAAATGGAGAAAAAAATTAGTGAGAAAGGCTTGGTTGTATTCCCTAAGGTCTTAAAATACAACTCACAAACTCAAAATCGAAGTGTAATTATAAATGGAAGTTAAAAGATCAAACACAAAGTAAATAGATAAAAAATGGGATCTAAGGAAATAAGGGAAAGATAAAATAAAATTTATACCAATAAAAGGGATATTAGGATTGATTAATATAAAAGGATGTAAGGTTACAAAAGGTTTATGTAAAATTTATTAGGGGAGATAAGACATTCTAATCACATGATAAAGGATATCAAGGACATAGACAACCCTACCTAGAAAGCACAAGTTTGGGATAACATGTGAAGTATCAATATCATCCCTTAAAAGTTATATGAATGAAATTTAAAATGATCCTACCTTCCCACAACTCTTTTTTCTTTCCTAAATAACCTTTACAAAGCTACCAGTCTATTGTGAAGATTGGGTACTTGCTTGAGAAATTAAGTGGCATGAAAATGTAAGATATAGATAGGAAATGATGAAATATGAGATGCTACCCAAATTTTCAATCCTACCACACTCCAATGGGCCTCATATATATCATGAGGACAAATTTGGAGATTTATTTTCAAATAGAATAAGAGATGTGACCAAAAAATCATGTCTTTTAGTGTGATCTAAATTTTTAATATTTGATTTTCCTTTTAACATTACCTTTTATTATGATTTGGATATTAATTTTTTTAAATTTTTTATATTTTAATCCTCCATATGTATTTCAAAAAATAAATAATGGGTCATATAGTTAACTTAAAAAAAAGAGCTTATACCTAGTCACTAGAGAGGAGAAGCTACATATTATAGCACCTAAAATACTCATAGACCTATATCACATGAAATAATGTAATATTGAAAATAAACTATGTGTGACTAAGTTAAATAACCAAACTTGTATAACCCAATATACCTAACATGGTTATATATGGTTAGTTATTCTTTTCTTTTTTTTGGTAGACCTCATTCTCCCATTATGCCTAGTTTGGATTCCACACTAGTCAAAGGTGGGTTTATCTTAATCCAAACATATGTTAAGTCTCAATGTAATTGATATTTGACATGAACCATAATCTATTATACTATTTTTTAGATTCATTTTAGGATTTTTTTGGTAGAAAATTTCTAATTAAAATTTGGTGCACTAAAATGGGGTGAGTCACGAGACCTCTTGATGAAAATAATCAATGTGGGGAATATGAAGTACCATGGTAAACACAAATTCTAGTATAATTAATGATTTTAGTCATAGGGTAGGTTGTTTATCCATCATATATGGATAATGAGAGCATTAATATGAGGTAAGGGCCTTGGAAAGTCTCTAAAATGTTGTTGGATAACTCTACATATATGTGTGTGATGTGTAAAACACTGGTGCCAAAGACAATATACCTCCTTATGTTTGGGGATATTATTAGTTTTAATATTTGGAGGTAAAATGTTTGGTATACTTGTAAACTCAAATTATTAAGACAAATTACATCAGTATATGACCTAATATATTAGTAATGAGTCAAAGAGTGTGTACTAGTCCTATGAAAGTAAAAAAGTGACTAGGAATACAAGACAAATGTGGTCATCTATCTAGAATTGGACCTTAAAGTTTTTAATTTATAAAAATATTTGATAATATCTATGATCCTAACAAAAATAATTTGAAACCTTATGAAACCCTATATACAATTATTTCTCTTAGGTGGGTGGGCATGGTGTTGAATCCCACCCATGTGTAAAATCATAATAGAGTTTGTCTAGAATATCATCAAAAAAAATATCACTATCAAGGTATAGATTGGTTGATTTGGGAAATGGATTTTATGTTATATTTGATACACTCTAAAATATTATATGTGAGTTAACATAAACTCTATGGAATGAACACCATGGTGTTGTTATTTATTTAGGACAGATCCTTAGTGAAGACCATATAATTATGGCTAGAATAATTAGATTAAGAAAGATTGATGGATTAAAAAAATGCATAACCAATAGGATATATCTATATAATAATAATTAAACATGAATTGAAGAGGTTTATAAACAACATGAACTATATGTGAAATAGAAGGTATAACCCAATCCATCTCAGACCCATCAACATCAACTAATGTAGAAATGTTAGGTAAGGTGTAAGGAGAGATAAATATAATAATTTAAATTAATTTAATGCTATAAATATATGAAATTTTATCATAGGATATCTGGAGGGAGGAACAATACTTTATAATTTAGGTATTTTTAGCTTTAGCATAACCAAGTATGGGTCATCTAGTGTGTATCTATCATCATAATCAAGAGTTGTAAGATATATGTTAAGGGATTTAACCACTATGTTTATAAAATATTTATATGTATGTCCCTTATTATAAATGACCACCAATGTAGAAAATGTATTAGTCTTGTTGTGAAAAACAAGGTTGGTAGGTGTGTGGAAACTGAGCTACGATGCTAGAGGGAAGGTTTGATGTTTTTATTTTCAATATAATCTATACAAATTCATAATATTCAAAATAAATTAGGTTGGGTGGAATATTTACCAAAACCTCAAGGTAAACACTTTAACCTCGATTTGAATTGATGGGATAGTTAAAATATTGATATTCATGAAGGCTCATGGATTGGGAGTTAAAGACACTAGATTATTAGAATTATTCAAAATTCCTAGGGTTATTATCACCTTGAATATCCTAGATAACACCCCTATTATTAAATTCCATTCATTGACATAAAAATAGTCCGTGTCCTTTATACGATGAGTCAAATGAAATTCACTAAAATTATTATATGATATAGGGAAGTTGAAAATCATAACCTTGAATCTAAGAATAATAGGAGGCATCATGATAGGGAGCCAAACAATCATAATGGAGGGATTTGTATTCATTCATATCCTTTAAACATGATTTGTGTATAATTAATATTTCATTTATAGTATCCCAAGGTTTTAATGAATTCTATGGAGGTGGCACAAGTGTAATAACCTTCATCTATTAAGGATCACTTGACTCAAACACCACTAACTTGGAATCAATGAACAAAGGAGGGTCATCTGAAAGAAGTATTATTTTTTAGTGGATCACTGACATTATAGCAAATTTTAAATAAATAGAATAATCCATATTTTGATCATCCCATATGGACATCTCTTCTCATTTCTATAAAATTATTTCCTTAGACTTTAACAAAGTGGCTTATTTCCATATAGAAGGTGGGTGAGGAATGTCCATATTGAACAAAAGATATATGAGATTGTTTTTATGACATGAAGATGTAATTATGAGATTAATAAATGTGATTTGAGATGGGAACTTATAAATTTATTCTATAGGATCCCATTCATCAAATATTATGTGAGATGGAAAGAACTATGAAATATGAACTTGATTATGAAGTGGATAAACTATAGAAAAATATGAATTAGACTAATTTTGATTTAGAATCAAGTGTATAGTAGTTACACTATTGGTAAAATTGAGGTAGGTCAAGCCAATTATATTATCTTAGCAAATGAAATTGGTGACATCAGAAGCTTATTGTACTAGGATAAACAATAAAGTAGAAACAAAACTAGTCAATAAAATGATTTGTATCAAAGTGGATAATATAATTACACCTAATCTAGAGAGTGTACTTAGATGGTTTTTATATTTATAATAAAAATGATAAATAAATAGACCATATTATCTTAACCAAGTATAGTTGGACATGATCTATAGATAAAATACTATATTAAGGTGGTCGATATAGTTGAAACAAATGTTTTCAAAGAAACATACTACACCAAACTAGGTGATATAGTTGTAAAAGCAAGGAACTATATCAATATAGTTTATATAGTTGTGAAATAAATAAATTGTACTTGGTTGGATGATATAGTATGGATATATAAAATCATGGAAGTGATAATTTATTTAGATTCAATGGCCATAAAATGATGAATATGATTATCCTAAACATATATATAAGTAGGATAGTTAATATGTAGCTTAAGAGGATAAATATTGATGTAAATGATGACATGATTCATGTTATTCATGTTTACTAATTTTTATACATCATTTTTAGAATGAAGGTTAACTATGGTTTTAATAATATTAGTGGCTAGCTGGGAATGGGGTTAATTTTTATTTTTTTGTTATGTTGTTGATTTGAAGTGGATTATAAAAAATAGTAAGGTGAGCATTACCTTTGTGAAGTGCATCAATCAAGTATATATTCATGAGCCTTAGTTAATTATCATAGGATTAGTGTCACTCTCTAATCATGTATTTATGATAAAATTTTAGAACAAGTGATAAGTTTTAATCTAGGTGTTTGAGTTGCTTACAAGTATCATAATAATGACACCAATTTATTTGAAATCCACAAATTCTTTTTGGATCATACCAATGAGCATTGGGACAAGAAGTGTAAAATTATCTATGCGAGGGTATAAGAAGGCATTTCCTAATCTCAATAGGGGAGAGAGATCGATGAATTTTTATTCACTCAAATTTAGTCATAAATACTTGATAATGTTATTTTTGTCCCACTTTGAAGATTGTATTTAAAAAAATTCATTTAGAAAGGAAATCCTACAAAGGAAACAAGGCCTTCAAATAATTTAAATTCTAAGTTAAATATTTTTAGTGAGCCATTTCTAAATCATGATACAAATAAAGACAATTCAATAATGCATCATAATTACAATGCTTATCCACCACTTAAGTCATATGATCATCCATTAGATGAAATTATTGTTACACTTGTTAAAAATACTCACCCACATCATATGATTACTTTTGATGATAGTGAAATAGTGGATGATGATTATAATTTTCATGCCTTGTGTATATAAGCATGCATTGATAAAAAACACATTCATAATGTTATAGTTGATAATGGATCAAGTGAGAATGTAGGAAAAATGACAATAATCCATTCATTTGGTTATACACAACATGACATACAAAAAACATCTAAAAGTGTCAAGGAATTTAATGGGAAACAAAAAAAGTAAATTGTAACACATTTTATTACCTATTCAAGTGGGCCTTACTATACTATCTACTTATTTTCTATGGTATTTGATATGATATTAGGATGTCCTTGGTCATAAAATCTATATGATATACCTTATATGTTTCATACATTCCTAAATTATATTCATTACAATCAAGTTGTTATAATTTTAGGAATTAGATATGAGTACCATCTACAATATATGGTACTTCCTCCTCCCCATACACCACCATAGATCATTGATACATTGACTCAATAACAAAGAACATTTACAATTATTTCACCTATACAAAATATTTCAATTAATAAAAAATCTCAAAAGTATATTAAAAAAAATTGTGTCAAGTTAATAAAAAACAATCACATGCAACATATCCTAACTTGGTGGTATATACAGATAAAAATGTTCCATAAAGAGTATAATATTTGGCTCAATACATTACTAGTATTCATATTTCAAGTCATTACACATTTTCTAGAGTTAATCCTCCTACAGAAGATTACCCAAGTAGTGATCTAGGTATTTTCATTATAAAACATGATGCATTTTATTAATCTAAGTCATACATAGATAACACAATTTATCCTCTAGTTGTGATACTTGTAACTATTATTGAAGATTAGTATGACTCACATCTTGATGGGATGATTATTTAAAAAGTTGCATGTTCATTTGTTCTAAAATTAAAAATAATAAATTTTTTGAATAAAATAGATCTAATTGTACATAACTTCTAAATTATTTCATAGTACTATTCTTCTAATTGTTGCACATGTGAATGATTTGATAGATTATTATAATCCCTTGGATCTTACTAAATTTTTGTCCCCTTGGGTACTCTTTTTCACTTTCTAGATATGAACAGTCAAAAATAATAATCTATATTACTATATTCTACCATTTACTTTTATGTTTTCATGTTTTAAACTAAACAAATTGCATTTTTTGTAAAGGACATTATCAATCAGCATGGGACAAAACTAATTGCCAGTACTATCTTGAGTTGTGTGATCCTATCTAATGTAATTTTTCATAGTCAAATAATAATTTAAGCATAAAGATCCTTAATATTTCCATTATTTTGATATATCATTTAGTTCATCTATGTAAAAAAGTATTTATTCATGCAAAATGTTTATTTTCTATACCATATTATTCATACATTCATGTTACATACGTTGACTAGTGTACATTTTATTAAATTAGGATGCACAATCATTCCTATATAGACTTATTATATTCTTTGTATACCTTATAGCCACATTCACATATATAGTAGGGTCATATTACTTATACATGGCCATGCCATCACTTCTAGTACATAGTTCACATTGACACATGTTGCAGATTATTTAGACCCATCTCCTTTGTTATACTTTTGAATATTAGTTATCACTAGTTTCTATCATTCCAAGTTGATTTTTTTTATAAGAACAAACAAATTAGAAAAATAAAAAATAAATAAAAACATTCAAAATATTATAAAAATATAAAATAATGACATGGGCATGATTAGAATTATATTTAACATATGCATATATTATTCATCTCATAATTGGTCAAAAATATACTTTTTTTATCACATGCATTTCATTGATATTCTCTAGTGTTATGAAGGACACACAACTTCACATGGACTAAAATGTTAGGCTTGCCTCTACCTATGAGCCTTTCTAAACCAAGGGCATATTTCCCAAAGGTTGTAATGTTTATAAGTGTTAAAATTATATGAATATCATATTATTTAGCTATTTATTTATTTAAAATGTCTTGCTAACATCTCTATCTTAATTTTTGTACATGTATATGCTATTTGATAGGATATGATCACAATACATATAAATGGTTAGACTACTTTCTAGTTTTATTCTCTAATGATGATATTACTTGTAGATATTAGATTATACTTTACTTGTCTATTTTATGTGGAATTCGACCCTTGTGTGTGAAAATTTATTTAACATCTATATGAGCCCTTGTTGCATATGTGCAACATTTGAACATTTCCATTACTTATGGCCCTTAGCCCTTTGTTTTATGTGACATTTGAAAATATCCCTTGTCCTTATTATATGCCATTAATATTATTGTGTTTGTGTGATTTTGTAGCTTGATAGGTTTGATGAGTACCATGAGTCATATCATGCACTAACTAACACATATCATACTAATTCTAAATTATATTACTATGAGCTTAATTGATACAATTATAAAGTCTTTATCTCATGTGTTACATACATAGGTTGAATGGTACATATCCTACCATGTTAAAATAATATTCATATATGATAAAACATCTTACTACAAAGGATACAATTAACTTTTATTTTGAGATGAATCACTTTCAAGACATAATTACCTCACCTAAAAAGAGGGGAATTGTAGTGGGCTTTTCATACATGGGATAAGCCTCCTTAAGAGAAAAAATCTTTTTTAGTACAAAATATAGTTTCAAAGGATTCATAATGGTTTAAAATTCATCATTGGTATAAATTATTGGGGTATATGCCTTACATATTTACTCACATTATAAGAAAAAACTACATATTCATATAATTTTTAGTGCATGATACAGATTGATGCACAAGTTTCAAACAAAATTTAATAATTTACATCTAGATATAATTATATATTCTATAATTTTTAATTAGGACATGATATAGATTTATGTACACTATTCTATTTTTCAAAAATCTAAGGGCATGCAATTGATTCATGCCATGATTTCAATAATAATAACTATCTATGGACATTATATAAGCATATATGTTATCCACTATATTTTTACCATGCATAAAAGAAATAAGAAACAAAGTGAAAATTGAATATATAATCCATCTATAGTTGTTTATTTAGTTAAATTGCATAATGCATAACTTAGAGGTTGAGTGCCCTCAAGCTTTATTGCCTACAAATCCATTATGGATTTAAACTTATTTCACATCTTGCGGTTATAAATACCAAAATCATAAATTGAGTTTTTTACATCCCTTGATGAGGTTTATTTTATATATAATTTTAATTCAATTTGGAGCTTGATCATCCTCAAATTATCCATTGGTTCAACTAAGGAACCAATATTTCCAAGTGTTTCATAGGAAACACAAATTATCCAATGCTTCAAGAAAGCATCACATTTAATCAAATTTATAAGAGTAACATTGGTATCACACATACATGTGCACTTGTTATTTTAAATATTCTAAAAATTAAGTTACATTTCAATTTTTTAGTCTCACGTATGAGAATTAACTATTAATCATTGAAAGATTTTCTATGGAATACCTTGCATGATCATAGATTTATCTCAAAATAAAATTATGTTGTACACACTTACGTATATATTTAATTTACTCTAATAATTTAATATATAAAAAAAAAGAGGTGGAGAATGTAGTCACTCAAATTTAGTCACAAATATTTGATAATGTCAGTTTTGGTCCACTCTTAGTTTTATTGACTTGAGCACTTAAATTGAACCTATTTCACCACCCCACTCTATCCTAAACACCAATGAAGACCTATTAATTTATAAATCTCCATATTATTCCTATTTTTTCTAAAATTTAAAAAACCCCTCTAATCATGTGTATAAACATTATTAGACCTAAAATTCACATGCTTCTCTTTAGGACAAGATTGACCAGTAACAAACAATAGTGGTAGACATTTTTTTCCCTTATGGGATGATCTTGTCCTTAACCCTTATAATAGTAAATTTTAAAAAAATTAGCCTCTTATTATTTGGTCCACATTTTTAGGATAGGTAATGTGATATTTTCCCCTTTTTTATTTCTATAAAGGAGCATCTAAATCATCTATTCAATTGCTTGTAAATTACAATACATAAGAACACTTACACTATTGTACACCAAGTTAAGCTTCCCTATTATTTACAAATACAATTATCATTATTAGAATTAATAATTAGCTAATATAAGATCCTTTTCTATCAAATCCAAATAAAAGATACATGTAGTCAAAGGAGCACAATTACACAACATAATCTAAGTGGGAGAACTATGTAGGATTAATTTCCTTCTTTAGAGTATTGGATACATGGTAATGACAAATCATCATGGGGGTGATTGGGGTTAGCTAAAACCATTAAATTCCACATTTTTGTTATTTATAGGTTTTAATATATTGTAATTTATATAGTGGTTTCAAATTTTAATAATTTATTTCCATGTCTTTTGGGTGCATCTAAAGGTCAAGTTTTCACACATAGGTGTGATTTAAGCTGACGTAGATGTGTGTCCCCTTATTCCATAATGTTTAAACATAGTAAAGAATTAAGAAACATAGGAAAACATTACAATTTGATATTATCCCACTTTGGATGATCATGTCATTCATTAGTTTAATTTCTAGTTTATATGGAACAAGCAAAACTAATCTTTGTTGATCCATTTTACCCTCTATTTAGTTTCACGTAATTGTATCATAGATAGTAAAAAAATATTCTTTCATTTTTTCATAACTAGTATTATTTCATTAAATATATATATTTTTAAATCATTATCTTTATTTCATTCTAATTTTCATATGTTATTTACCATATTTTCTATCATTCTATTCAATTTATCTAAATTAGGAATAATTGTGACATTAATTACAAATAATTGATAAAACATAATTTTAGAATTGTTGTTTCTTTAAGGAGGAAGAGGATGTTGGAAGGGAATTACATTAATAGGTAGAGATAGAGTCACTTAGTTGGAATTTCATGGAAAAATTTAATTAATGGTTATCTTAGAATAATTCATGTTGGAGACACCATCGTTAGTATCATTCTTATTTTCTAATCTCATAAGCATTTGATTTATAAACTTCGGTTGGAAAGGTTTAATTTATATTATAAGTAATTCTAGATGTTTAGATTGATCTAGGGCTTCCTCTAATGATTTTAAAGAGAGACTATTTATGGTGTATTGCAATTTTTCATTTAGTGTATTGATGAAAATGTTAAAAATGTTGTTTTCCAACATACGATGTTCATATTTGTTGGTTAAATATTTACAATGCTTGAAAAGGGCTTGGGTAGTCTCATTGTCCACTTGTTATTGTTGATAAAAAGAAATAGTTTATTTTTAGGAAAGTCAATGGATTGAAACTCTAGACCAAGGATTTAAATAAGTATTCTAAGTTAGAAATATAATTAAACTTGACTTGATTGTATCAATGTAGAGATTACCAGACAAGTTTTTGGAAAGTAGTTTGGTATAAAAAGGTGTTTGAGTGTAATAAATTATTTATAAAGGTTATCACAGGCATTCAAATTAAAATTAAGATAGGTGGATGTATTATAGGAT
>JARHVA010000420.1:1335000-1375000 GCA_037957365.1 Torreya grandis | reverse complement strand
CCCTGTATGCCTGATCCTGATCTGTAGAATTATGGGCTGACCCAAAAGATCTGTATCTGGATAATTCTTGAATCAAAAACCCAAAATAAAGAAAATACCTGTAAACCCTTGTGATAGCTTCTGAGTGAAGTTATCTCTCAAATACCTGTAATACTATGATAACTTCTGGGTGAAGTTATCTCTCAATTCGGCAATAGATCGGCTGATCTTTCACAACCTCTGAATCGCACACAATGAAGAGTTGACGTTCTTCAATGCAATTGGAATCCTGGAACCCTTGGCTCAGTCTTCACAGAAGAATTTCTTAACAAGAATCAATATCAATAATAAGCTTGAATACAAACTCTCTCTCATGAGAGATTCTTATACACCTCCAAAGGTGAGCTTGCTAAAATTAGACTCCCTTAAATTAGACTTCCTTAAATTAGAACTAGGGTCTTAAAATTAGACCAAGTCTTAATTTAGAATTTGCATCCTCAAATTAGACCAAATCATTAATAATTAATAATTAATTAATAATTAATTAAAATTAGTTCAAATAATTAATATTTGATTAAGTCAATCAAATATTAATATCTCCCTTAATTCATGCTCGAAAGTGCCCGAACGAACTCCAACCCATCTCTATCAAGACCCTCTATCCATCCTATCAGCCTACGAGGGTCGCATAATAGGCTAATCATCCACTCGAAATATGTCAACTAGAAGGGGACATGACATCAAGTTATATATTTCTATATTCTATATCATAGATTTATCATTATTTATATCTTGATATTGATCACCTTACACTAAAAAAATGTTTTCCAACTACTACTCCTCTAGACTCAATTTATGTACATTTTTGCTCTTATATATATTTGTACCACATGTTCATGCATACTTTCATATATATCTTCACTAATTTAGACTTGATTATGTCTCTATGCTTCTACATCTGTTCAAGGGAATTTAAATATGCCATTATTTTATGGCTCTATGCCACTTCCTTTTATTGTATGTATGCTTTTGACATGTGCCCATGTCCTTGTGTGCCTTCTAGATTGTGTATGTATAATTTTAACATGTCCTCCCTTATGTATTCACACCAACTTACTTTTTGTTTATGTATGTTGACATTTTAACATGTCCTTATACGTCTTACTTTCTCAAATTTAGTGACATGTGCCCATGTCCCTTGCATTATGGCCACTTGGTCTATCTTGTGTTCCTCATGTGTGTTGTATGTATGGTTTCATGTATGCATTATGGACATGACACTTATCTCTTTCTTATTACACACTCTAGTTTTAGATGCCAGATGGACCTCATGCATCTCCCCTTCCTACTTGGGTGCCTTGATGGACATCATGCTCCATCCTCCTAGGTAGTTACTTAGTCTATTAGTCATATTTTCTATTCATACACATGATTACACTGTTTTATATATATATATATATTGATATCCTTGTGAATGTTATATCTAACATACATCATATATTAGTGACTTATGATCCTATTATGTTACATTCTGATGTCATGTAGACACATGATATTTTTTTATTATGTAGATATCATATATGCTCAAGATAGATATTTTTATTTTGAGGACATTTATTACAAAGGTTCAAAAAACCCCTCAAAAGAGGGTGAATTCATAGAGTTTATTCATAAAGATCAGACCATCTAAATTCACTCAGAGTATAATTTCCATCATGTAGGCACAAAATATAGAGTTTAGTTTGAGGAAAATGTAGTGGAAAAGAGTTAAACAAAGACAGGAGTTAGTTTGGTATAAAAATAACATAGTTGGGTACTAACACCAAAAGTGGACACTAGTGCCATAACACTACTATCTAAGGTATGGAAATACTATCTAGTATCCCTAAAATTAGAAAATTCTAGAATTGACATAAAGGCATATTAGTTAAAGTCTAGGTTTGTACAGATTCAGTTATAGTTTATTATTATTTGATAAAATTTACACAAAATCATACCAGTTTGATTATATTGGTAGCATCATGGATGGTATGATAACTCCTATTTTGATTTCACATACTCAAATATAGACTATTACAACTCAATTTGAAATCCATATGCTCAAATATCATATTCAGGGGCATGTGCACAACGCATTATTTTTGTATCCTCACTTATGCACCAACTGATTAGATGGAATGGAAAAATTCATGTCATTATTTAAGTTATACATAATAGACACCATGTTCTAGTTATGTACCTAATTTTATGTCTTACTTAATTTTCAACATTTGGTATTATTTCATAGTCCTTGAGCTACATACTTGAGAGCCCAAGAAGCCCCTAGGCTGATTTTCATTCTAGAATTCCTAAGTGGCTATAGAGCTATTATATATAGTTTTATTTAAAATCCCACAAATTTATTTACATTATGAAATTTAGTTATGTATACATTTAATACACATGGGTAGGAAATGATGGATTCATAGTCTACTTAAGTTCTTGATCCACCTACATAAGAGTGTTAGACAAACCATCAGTCTAATCTAAGATATTCACAATTTAGGATGATAATGGATTTAAGGATAGATTTAATTATTGATCCATCCACATATGAGGATTTAGAAAGCCATTCAACTTAGCCCAAGATTTTCATTGATTGATCACTAGCTACACACATAAGATGTCACCAGGTTTATGCATTAGTTCACATACCTAGTGAGGTGTATTCATTCCTTTCCTCTCTCTTATCTCTTTAATTAGTTTTCTCTTTGACTTTGATATGTCTTAAGTAAGTATTGATCTATGCATGTTTTATTTTTAGGACACACATTAGATAATGCTTCACATACTTAGATCCAATTTCATGTGCTTTTCCTCTTAGGTAAGTCTGGGTAAGTTTATTTTATTTTATCCTAGTCATTTCATTTTTCTACATTTTTAGAATAAAAGGGGGGAATTTAGTCATCTAAAATTTTACTTGAGTGATAAAATAATTACTTGAGACCCTTCATCCCTATGTTATCCCTAGACCTATCTTAGTTCCTATTCAAACACTTATCTATTTTTTATGTGGGTCTTGTACATCCCTAAACATCTCAAAATTAGTCCCAAACCCTCCCTTAGGTATTTAGGCCCCTAGTGCCTTAGGTTTTTCCACTTGGACATTAACCCCATAATTGGAAACTAACACCACAATGCTAATGTCTTATTTAGACACTATATTCTTTTCCCTCTTTTTAGCCCCAATGAATATCTTTTTAAATTTAAAAACACCCAAGGTTAGCCTAGACCTATTTTAGACCATGCATAAGAACCAAATTAGTATATAGACATGAGTTTTATCCATTTACTCACTAGATGGAAATCAAATGAAAATACACATAAACCAACTCATAACACATTATACATAATCAAGGTTATCAATCCTTATTCTACCCTACTTTTGCATACAACCATCTAGAACCCTACTAAACTTAGAATACACAAATTTATAGTGTCAAGACTCACTCAAAAAACTAAAATATACATTCATACTAGATTCACTTGCACTTTCACTAGTACTTAGGTGGGGAGATCTACATCAGGTTTGATCCCTCCTCAGAGTATTCATATGTAGTCAAATCTCATCATAATGGAGTGTTGAGGATGTCTAGCCTACCCAACTAACACCATAATTTTTATACTTATTCCAATCAAATATACTAATCACATGGAAACATAGGGTTTTTATACAAAATCAGCCAAAATAGGTCATTAACAATGAAGCATTGTTTTCCCACATAGGAATAGGCTTGGTAGACTTAGACATAGGTAATATTAGACTTATAAATCTATTCCTGTATAGAGGACATTATCACCAAAAGTGGACACTAGTTCCACAAAATTACTATCCAAGGTAGGGCACTATTATCCAAGAGGGTTTTAGACACCTAGATCTTGTTTGTGACATTGAAACCAACTCTTGTACCGGTCTTTAACTTTTGGATCCTTCATCTTAGGTACTTTCTAACTAGGTATTCATTTATGTCATTCATTTCTATTATTAAAAATATAAAATTAACATAGTTATTTCAAAAATTAGTCAATATATGTATTTCATATTTATTCCTTGATTTATTGTACTCAGAATCTTTAACAACCTAGAGCTTAAACTCCACAACCCTTAAAACTTAAATCAATCTCCATGCTGAGAAAATAGAAGATTCTAATGACTAGGCCACATAATAAATATTGATATTTTTGTTAACACTTGTTGACATGATTGAAGAAAAGTAATGTCTCACATAGACATGACTATTGAATTGTAAGGTAGGTAGTTAGTATTTATACCATGTCATTGTAATAGAATAGATAAACATAGTAGAGTTGAAGTGTAATAGAGAAGAGAACTAAATATTTAAAAAATATAGTGATGTATTTTAATATAATAGAAAATAATAGGAATATATTAAACAATAAAATGGTAGATAATAAAGAGATTTTCAAAACTTGTAATGTATATTTATATAATACTTATATTAATTAATAGGAGTTGGGGAAAATTCTCACATTTAACAAGTCATATCTTAGAGTACTAATAATCATATCTACTTTCTTACCATAAATTGGATGGATTTTAAGTGTATCATTTATATTTAATCTTAGATATAGGAAATGATAATTCACTAGAAAAAAATCATAGTATTCCCATAAACTAATGATAACTTGATTTTTAGAGGTTGACATTTAATACTAAAACTATTATATCTAAATGGTCTATAATAGTTCTTGTTATGATTAATGATTAAATTTTTTAATTTAATATTGTTCAACATGTGATAATTGATTATGTTATGATTATTTGATGAGATAATTTGGATAATCTATATCATATATCTATTGATGAACATCAAGTAAATTTAGGAGGACTGTATGATTTTTCCAAAAAATAATCTCTACATTTGACAAATCCATCTACAAGACAAATCCAAAAGGAAAATAATAATAATTGGATTCATGAGGATAAAAATATATGTACTCAAATTATTTAATTCTTCATTTCTAAAATAAATAAGGATTGTTGCGCATAAAATCCATTTGCATTCAGAAATAGGAAAACCCACACATGTAGAATTGAACTAAAACTAATTGCTACTAAGAATGGGAAAATAGTGGAACCCAAATTTAAGGAGAATAACTAAATCATGTATCCTTTTATAATATATGAATTATATTAATAAATATCATAGGTTAAGGTTATGGGTTGGATCAGGGAATCCACAAGTCCTTGAAATTGTAAGGCTTTTTATGTCAACAAAAAGGTAGAAAAAATTAGAGGGAAAAAAGAGATTAGTAGTAAACTACATACCTATAAATAAATATGTTATTTAAATTCAATATATTATCCCTTCAAAGGATGGAATAATTTAGAGGATAGAATTAATTAATGTATAAAGCAAGTTTGATCTAAAATTTGGTTTCTAGCAAATCCAAGGAGATGAGAAAGACAAGTACAAAACAACTTTTCTCTTAGCATTTGGAAAATATGAATTAAATGCTCTTCCATTTGGTTTAAAAACTACACCCAAATTTTATAATAATATGATGAATCAAAAATTTTCTCCATTGTCTAAATTCATCATTGTATATATTGATGATATCTTGATATTTTTCAAAATCTACAAAAGAACATTTAGATCATCTTGAGAAAGTTTATAAGTTGGTATATGATAATGGTCTTATTTTTTATAAAAATAAAATGGAAAACTTTAAGAATGAAATAATTTTTATAGGAGTGACTATTATGTCAGGATAAGTTTCTATTCAGGATCATATTTTGAAGGATATCAAAAGCTTGCCTGATGTTATGATAGACAAAACATATCTTCAATGGTTTCTAGGATGTATTATATTGTTGGATATTATTTCAATATTGATCAGTAAATACTAATTCAGATTAAAAGGTTTTCAATATCACCTCCTATATGGGATGATAAAATTTCATAATATATAAAAAGGATTGACATTAATTTTTTGAATCTACCTCCACTTAAACTACTTGGTCCTAGTTTGAAAATTATAGAAACAAATGCATTTGATTGATTCTTGGGAGAAATATTAAAAGAGAGATTAGATTATGGCATATAAATTCCCTCTATATTTTCTTTCAAGAACATTTAAATGGGCTCAAATTAAATATCACTCCACTCATAAAGAATTACTAGCAGCCATCAAAGTAATTCATTCCTTTATGTTTTTTTATTAGGTCTTATAAATTCATTATAAGATAAGATCTTGCAAAATTTGAGTTTATTGTAGAACCCTGAAAACTAAGATAAATTAGGATCCAATATATTAGGTAGATGGGTAACATTTCTAGAAGATTTCAACTTCACTATGGAACACATATCAGGTCCAAAAAACTATCTAGTTAATTTTATGTCTAGAGAGAAAAATTTAGAATACAAGGTAAATATGGTAACCATTTCTAAATTAAAATAGGAATTTCATGAAGACATCTGGGGAACAATATCCATTATATAAAGCATTATTTATTAAAGGCATAGTATGGCATCTAAATCTTATAATCAATCATACATCATCAATGCTCATTGATTGGGTTTCACATCTCATTTTATGGAACTTTATGGTAAAAGATGTAGATCATTTTTTATTTGTTAAAAAAATGCATATATTGAATATTATATGGTTATGGAAAGTCATGAAATTATTATTTTGGTTGAAATCAATGATTTTTAATTTGTTATCCATTGGTTGAATTTATTGTTCAATATGATTTTTGGAATTCACCCAATGTTATTCCTACATATATCAAACCATTTTTGAAAAATATTATTCTTGCCAAGATTTATGATGATCCTAAAATAAGAATTCATCATAACCAAATGAATTATATCTTCATTGGCATGAAAATTCAATTTTGAGTACACTTTGAATTATTTAGTGTATAAAACCATAAATACAATGCCATTAGAGCACAAACTACTCAACCTACAACTAATATATAGAAAATATTTACCATTTTAATTATAAAAATACTCCTCCACCTCATATCAACCAAATATTAAAAATATTAGATACCCTACACATATATCTATCCTTTCCAAATTTTGATAGTGGACCATTATTCTCTTACGTTAGAAGATGAAGATAACATTGAATGATTTCTATAGTATAAGTCCTTGTTGGGTTAACTAATGATGTAATGTGTCCATCAACAGGTTAGATCATATGGAAAGGTGAGGTGGATCCTAACACTTTAAAAATAAATTACCTTTCAGCCTTGTTGAAATGATATATATTGGGCTTTCAATGGTGCATGGTGGGTCCTATCCCCCATAACCTCTTGCCTTTTATTTCTTTATTGATCTAGCCTATTTAATAAATAACATTGATTAATATTATATAAATATAAAATATCCTTCGATATAAGTTAATTATTTTAGATTCTAAAGTCTGCTCAGAGAGGTCTACTAATAAGTTGTGTCTTTAAGGTCACAAAGATATAGAGACTATTATCTTTACTTAACATAAATACAACCTATGAGTCAAAAAAATTATCTTTATAGGATTAAGTCAAATTATATTGTTTAAATATTTTATATCTATGTATTGGATTAATTATAAATGAGTCTATAATTAGTATTCGTGTTAGTTTTAAGCTCTCGATCTATAATTATTGGATCACTTTCTATCAATAAAGATTGCCTATACTTATAAAAAAATTCTATATCTTCTATTCTATGAGTTACTATAATTTTATGTCCTAGAATAATCCATATTTTTTTGTGAAAATACCAAAGGTAATTGTCTATTTAAGGTTTGGAAAGTTGTGGTTGGATCTATTTAGTAGCGAAGATAGTTGACATTATGGATATCTCAAACCAGACACTGTTTAGTATTTTTTTTCCTCATGGACTTGAAATGATCAAGGATTTTTTTCCTTAGTATTCCAATACTAATTCATGTACCATATCACTAATATTCTTAACCCTAACATTAATCACAATTCCACACAAAAAAAAAGTGTGGTGTTTAGATCTAATGAACACACTCAAATTGTGCTTGATGAAATAGTCTCATGGTCTGAACTCAAAATCCCTAGCAAATGGATATTGTATATTGATTTTATACAAAATTCTAGAATTTTTTTTATGTTTTTCTATATATGTGAAATACCTAACAATAACATATGTTATCATATTTTATTCCTATACATGAGGTCTCCAATATCATCTAAAAAATGTTATATCATATTCTAATTTAGTCTATTTACATCCAAAAAGGACTCATGATCCAAAAATATATGTGTACTTATTTTCACATTGATAAAATATTCTCGATCATTTAATTATCAACATGGTCAAAGCCACAACTATAATTCATGATAAACAAGCTCTAAGCATAATCAATAGGAATTAATAATTATTTTCTAAAGCTAAAAATATTTATATGAAAAAGACCTCTATTCATAATATAAAATATGAAACCAAGGATCATATCTCAAAATTTTTTTAAAGAGATGAATATTACACTAAGAAGTCTTTCCCAATTTTTTTGACTTTAACTAGTACATTCCAAATGGAAAATATAGACTTCAAATGTATTATTTGAGACATATAAATAATAATATATACTATTCCCTAGAAGTTAGGCTATTAGATTGGAATAACTTAGCCACTAAATTTTTAAACAAAAACTCTTAGACATCTATAAATTATTAGCCCAAGCCATTCAATTACTCCATTCAATTAATTTATATCGAAAGGGAAACTTAGCTCGAGCTATTGGACATCTTCAAGTTTCTACATCAAGCAAATGCAACAAAAAAGTCATCTAATTATAAATAGAAAAGATCAAGTTATTTAAAAGATAAGTGATATTCAAAAGAGTGAACAAAATCTTCCTAAGGCTCATAATTAGTGCTATATGAAAAAAAATTGCATTTTCAATTTCTTAAAATTTATTTATTGATTAATAATCAAGGTAGTGCACATAAAGACAAGGAAAATTGGTAGCATAACTGTTAGTATCACCAAAAAAATATTAATTTAGTAATAAATTATAGATCGTATTCATGATATATTATAATAGTTAAGTCAATATAAAATTTATTTTAAGAGAACCATCTTTAGAGGATAAAAATTTAGACAAGCTAGGTCTAAGTTTTAATGAAAGTATAAATACTTGTAAAGAGGTTTAAAACATGCAAAGGAAATATGTTAAACCCAAAATAAAAAAATTAACACAATAATAATTATATGTAGATAAACCCTTCAAAATTACTATGTACTAGTTATCAAAGATCTACCTAGACTCACTTAGTGGGACAAATGAGAAAATTGAATTTATATCCATTATTATGGAGATTCCCATGTGAAACTCCTCAAAAATAAAATAAAGGATCCATGCTAAGATATAATTTGCTCCTAAAGCAAAATAATCATGGATAACATATAAGTTGCTCCTAAAGCTAAATTACTATGTACTAGTTATGAAAGATCTACCTAGACTCACTTAGTGGGACAAATGAGAAAATTGAATTTATATCCATTATTATGGAGATTCCCATGTGAAACTCCTCAAAAAATAAAATAAAGGATCCATGCTATGTTTTCATGGGAAAAATATCAAGTGATATCCTATAGAAAACACCCAAGTGAAGTACCAAAAACTTTGGCTAATGGCTTCATTGGTATTATCAAAGAATTGAGGGATTTCGTGCATCCCACTAGTTATTGAGCTATTTTTAACCATGCTCAACCAATCACTACTTTATTTAAATATTTTCTTATATATTTTGTTGGTACACTTGTTAATATTAAGGCCATGAACAATACTAAGTTCATGAAATCTCATCTATGTGATATGAGAAGATTAGATGAATACATGTGTTACATGGAAGGATTATTTTATAATTAAATAGATATTCATAATGCTGCATAGAAAATTAGATATATAAAGTATTTTATAATTAATTTGATAAAATATAAAAATAAAAAAATTAGTTGTTAGTTGACAAAAATGTCATTCACAAGAATCAACTAGAATATCAGAGGTATTCATGTTAATTTATGTAAAAAAAGAAAATATCATAAGGAAACATTAAAATTCCACAAAACAATAGGTGCTAAATTCTATCAAAATTTGGAAGAGAACTTTGGATGTATTGATTCAAAACATTAAAATAATTATAGTAAAAAGAAGAAAAATAAACTACAATCTCGATGTCACCAGTCACTAAAACATATAAACCATGGAAAAATGAAAAAAGAAAGATTTCAAGAAAAGGAACTTTACTAGTAATAGGCCAATAATTTTTTATAGAAAAAATAACTATGGTTTTCATTAAAAAAAATGTCAAATGTTGTATCTTCCAAGGTGAACATTATGCCAATAAGTGTCATAGAAAATAGAAATAACCAAAGAAAATCAATATTTTGAATTCCAATGAAATTAATGAAGATGAATATGTGTTGATTTATGGAGGTGAATTAAAATATGAGCCAGGCATTTTTTTATGAATTTGATGATATTTAGGATTATAAAAATAATAATATAAATCATTATTATTTAGAATCGTCTGATTATGACTCTGAAATAGAATTTTAGATTCATATGAATTAAATAGTGCCTTTCCTAGATGTTTTGGCATCATCATTTTACCTTGAAAATCTAAAAAAGGTACAATGAGACTCTTGTCTATTTAACTACTACCATAACTAACCTCATGATACAAATATAATATATAGATCAATAGTATGATTTGAAATTATCTCAAGAAAAGCTTCAAGAGGATAGTTATAACAACAAATTCCTAACCTTAAAAAAATAGCCATCGAGGATAGAATTGAGTAGAATTACAACTCACATGATCATTATATATCACTATGTATAAAATATAGAAGATAAATTAAAATAATTTATATCTAAAACCCAAACTAAGCTAAAAGCACTTCTTGAAAAAGAAACATAGGGACATGATACTAAACTATGTTTGAACAAAAACTAGAGCATACTATGAATCTAGAATAAGAAAGGTATATGTTTAATTCTATTTTATCTATGCTAATGTAAAATATTTTATCTCTATATTGGATTAACTAAAAATGACTTTGTAATTGGTATCAGAGCCAATGTTAAGCCTTGGCTCTGTAATTAGTGGATCAGTTTTTGTCTATAAAGAGTGCCTATTTTTTTGAATATATGTATCTATCTTTCATTTTGTGAGTTACTATACTTTTATATCCTAGAATCATCCATACTACTGGTAAAAATAATGAAGAGGATTGTATATTGAAGGCATGAGAAGTTATGGTTTGAACTATTTAGTAGAAAAGATAATTAAAATCATTGATCCATCAAAATAGACATTGTCTAGTACTCCATATACCCTAGATATAACATTTTTAGAAATATTTTTAGGATATTTATTTCATATAAAAGAATCCTATATTGAGATTGAATAAATTAATCCATTTTCTAAGTGGAAACAACCTAAACTTAAGACTAAATAATTTTATGATATTTTGTCTACTTTTCACTTGATTGTTAAAACTAATAATAAGATATCTAAAACTGTCCTTAAGGTAACTTAGAATGATGATTATAAATATCATATAGATTTATTAGCTAATAAATAAATAAATAATTTAAGAGTCAACATAACTATAATTTCCTTCAAAAATAAGTTGTCTTTATTGGTGTCTATCCTTAATTTCAAATAGGTCTAAATGCTAGTATCCTTGTCTATTTCTTAGATAATAGACACACCACTTTCACTGCTTGTATTAATACTATTTTTCAAACTAGGTTACATGATGGTCCTATTTATTTCACATACTAGCCTAATTATGTTGTGGCCATACATGAAGAATCAAATCTGAACACAGTCCTAAAATATTTATTCAAACTCATGGAATTGAAATTATTAAGGGTTTTTGTCCCTTATAAGTCCAATACAAAGTCATGTAGCATATCACTAATATGATTAACCCTATTTTTAAGCATGGTCACATACAATGATAATAGGTGGTGTGCATATCCAATGAATGCAATAAAAATTTTACAAATAAAATAATATCATGGTTTGAACTTAAAAACCTCAGCATATGGATAGTGGATATTAATATTTTACAAAAACCTAAAACACCTTTATCTTTTTCTATGTCTATAAAAGACATACCAAACAAATTTATTATCATAATTTTATCCTAGACATTATGTCTCCAAGATCACTTGAATAATGTTGGATCATATTATAATTTACTCTATTTGCATCCCAAAGGGATTCATGATCCACAAATATACGCATTCTTCTATTCCTATTTGAAAAAGATTCTGAATCATTTAATGATCAATATGGTCAAATACACAACTAGAATCCATTATAAATAATCTCTAATTATAATCCATAGGAATCAACAATTATTGTCTAAATCTAAGAATATTTTTATGGAAGGAACCTTTGATCTTGAAAAAATATAAAAAACCAAGGATTATATATAAAAAACCCCTTTAGGAGATGATACTTACACCGAGAAAGTGTTTCCTAAATTTTTTGACTTTAACCAGTACTATCTAGATGGCAAATATAAAGCTTAGATGTATTATCATAGATAAACAAATAATAATTTGGATTAGTCCTTAGAAGTCAGGTTATCAAATTATAAAAAACCTGCCCACTAAATGTTTAAATAATATAATCTCAGGCATCCAAAAATCCTTAGCCCAAGTAACTCAATTACTCCAGTCAATTTATTTGTATTAGAAGGGACACTTAGGTCAAGCTATTAGACATATTGAAGATTATACATCAAGAAAGATACAAAAAACAAATGATCTTAATATAGATAGAAAATATCATGTTATTCAAAATATAAGTGATATTGAAAATACTAAACAAAAGCTTCATAAGTATCATAGTAAAATTGATTCCATAATCAATTTCATAGGAATAAAATTACATCTACAAGTTTCTAAGATTGATTTTTTAATCAATAATCAAAATAACACACATAAATTCATCAAGAAAATTGATAGCATAATTGATATTATCACTAGAGAAATAGTGAGTCAATCATCAAGGATAACTCTAATTCTTGATATATTACAATAGTTAGTCAACATAAAACTCAATTATTAGAACCATCTTCATAGGGTAAAGAGTTAGACAAGCTAGCTTTAAGTTTTAATGAAAGTACAAATACCTAAAAGTCCATTCAAAAAATGCAAAATCTATTAAACCCATAAAAAATGAATCAACACAATAATAATTATATGTAGATAAACCATTCCAAACAAAAATGGATAAGATATAAATTTATCATGAATTAAAATCAATATATATTGGTTATTAGTGATTTTCTCAAACTCCCTTAAAGGGACAAATGAAAACATCAAATTTATAGTCATTCTTATGGATATTTTTTGTGAGCCTCTTTACAAAAGAAAATAAGTTATCCATGCTATGTTGGCATGGGAAAATTCTCAAGTTATATCCTATATAAAAAAACCAAGATAAGAATCAAAAAATATAGCTAATGGATTCATTGGTATTATCAAGGAATGATGGGATTTGCATCCCACTAGTCATCAAGTTATTTTTTACCATGATCAACCAATCATTGATTTATGTAATTATTTGATTATAGTGTTTTTTGGTACACTTTATAATGATAAGAACATGAATATTACTAAGTTAATGAAATCTCAACCATGTGATATGAGAAAATTAGATGAATATGTGTGTTAAATGGAAGGCTTATTTTATAATTCAGAAGATACCCATAATCCAACATATAAAATTAGATATCTATAGTCTTTTCCTAAGTATTTTACTAGAAAATACAAAGAAGTAATTGGAAATAATTTTATAGAAATTTAATATGAAATAATCGACTAGAATATCAAAGGTATTCATGCTAAGTTATGTAAATAAAGAGAATAACATAAGGAAGCTTTGAGATTGTGCAAAGAAATAGGTGCTAAATTATGTCAAAATAAAGAATATAAATTTGGATGTGTTGATTCAAAACATTCCAATAATTATAATAAAAGGAGGAAAAATAAACAATATCCTTTGTGCCACTACCCCACTTAGACATATAAACCATGGGAAAATAAAGCTTTTAGTAAAATGAACTTCACTAGTAATAGGCTGAGAAAGTTTTTAGAAAAAGGAAATATGGTTTTCACAACCAAAAAAACATATTAATTTTTTAATCTAATAGGGAGAAAATTATACCAATAAGTATCCTATAAAATAAAAATAACAAAATAAAATAAACTTTTTGAATTCCAATAGAATTAATGAATATGAATACATGTTGACTTATGAACATGACTTAGAATATGAGTCAACATTGTTTATGAATATGATGATAGTTAAGATGAGAAACACATTATTTTGAGTAATTATTCATTAGAAACCTCAAAATCCTCTGATTATGACTCAAAAATAGGATTTTTGATTCATATAAATTAATTAGTGACTTTATTAGATGCTTTGGAATTATCCCAGCACATTGAAAATCTAAAAAAATTGTACGATGAGACTCTTGTCTATACTAATACTACCAGAACTACCCTCATGAGACAAATAGAATGGATTGAGAATGGGTATGATTCAAAATTATCTCAATAAAAACTTTAGAAGGATAGGTTACAACAAAAAAAAACTAATTTTTAAATATTAGCCATTAAAGATAAAACTGAGTAGACTTAAAACTCACGTGATCATTCGAGATCACTATAGAGAAAAGATAAAATAGAAAAATTAAAATTATTTCCCCAAATCCCAAACAAAGATAGAATAACTTCTTAAAGAATAAGTGTAGTAACATGATATTGAAACTATGTTTGAAAAAAGCTAGAGCATATTATGAATATGACAAAAGAAATGTATTTGCATGAAAATGTTATGTTTTTCTCTCAAGGGGAAACTTATCACATTCACCAAGTTAAATCTCAGAGTAATAATAATCATGTTTTTCTTTTAAAATAAAATGGGTTGTATTTAAATAGATCATTTATATGTACTCTTAGATGCATGAGCTAATATTTATCTTGTAAGGTATCATAGTATTCCCATAGACCAATAATAACCTGATTTTCACAGGTTGACATTTAATACCAAAATTGTTATATTTGAATAAATGAAATAGTTATTGATATGATTAATGATAAAAAATTACAATTTAAAGTTTTAAAAAAAGAGATACCTAAGTATTATGTGATGATTGAATCAAATAATTTGACTCAGGTATATCCTATATATATTGATGAACATTACGTAACTCTAGGAGGACTATATGCTTTTCCCAAGAAAAGGGTATACAAATACAAAAATAAAATATATTATACTTGAATTCATTAGGACATAAATATATGTACTATAAGTATTGAATCTACCATTTATAAAATCAATAATGATTGTTGCTCTAAAAATCCACTTGCATTTAGAAAACATGAAAACCCATACATGCAAAATTGAACTAGTGAAGGTTATTATTGTTTTGAGTGTTGTTTGTGTTCATCCTTTACATAAATGACATGGCTATGTGTAAAATAAATATCTATGATTTTAAATTTAGTTCTTCTTAGTTGGGTCTATGACCAGAATGATTGGGGGTTTTAAGTGGTAGTGACTATATGAATTTTTATGGATTCAAATATAATGGATTTGGTTTCATTAAACCCTACACTTGATTTAAGGATCTCATACTTCTACATTTCCTTTTTTGGTTATTCAAACTAGGTATATTTCTAAAGGGGGGTCATGGTACCTTGTTGTTTGACTATATGAATTTATTTAATTAAATTAAATGGTTCTATTTTAATTAACTCTACACCTTTAAATTAATTATTTCATGTTATGTGTTTTTATTTATGGTTATTCAAATTGGGTATATTTCTAAAGTGAGTCACGGTACCTCGTCTATTTGATTGCATGCTAATGTTTTTATTTTTTATTAAAGTATGTAAATTGACTAGGTTCCTTATACTTTTAATGGATGATTTTATAGGTGTTGATTATGGGTTCATTTGGAATGGAACCTTGACTAAATTTTTACTTTTAAGGAACTGGTTGTTCATGTTTTTCTTGGCATACACTTGATTTTGTTATAAAAATGGTATGAGGTTTGATTGTAGGTTATCCATATGTTACTTTAAATGGCATGTTTTCTATTAGGGTTTTAATTTGAATCTCTATGTATTTTATATTATGTGAAATCATGAAATTTTGGGAGAATCTTGTTGGAAATGTTATTCATAGCATAAGGGTTTCACATTTTAAATAGAATCTACAAGGGGGTCTCTTGCTTAACTAAAAATGTTTTAAATTGATTTTTAAGTTTTGGGGAAATCATGTGAAGTCATGAGACCTCATGATGATCCCACAATTCTCATAGATTGTTTTTTGACTTAAAATCAATTGTAATTTTGAATGACTATTGGAATCATTATTTGTTACTTTGGAAATTATTGTATGGCTAAGGATATAATGAATATGTTGTATGGTTTAATTATGTTATCTATTTTAATTTGTTGCTCATTATAATGGACTATGCCTTGACTGAGTATACTTGTTTTTAGTTATATCTTTTCCATTTTCTATCTTTTTATTTAATTAATTGAATTACATTATTATTGTATAATCATTTCTAGACTAGGCTTAAATGACTAAGCTTTGATATGTACACTTATATGCATGGGATATAGATTGGTAGTTGGGATATTATAGGCTAACCGTACACTTGAAAGGTTTCCAATTTGGTTTTTATGAATGCTATAGAAATGGATTTAGCTGTTAAATCCATTATTATATCTTTAAGCATCTTATAGTAGATATCCCCACTCACAATTTATAACAATGTTAGGTTTGGTTATTTTTGTCTCATCTTGGAATGGTTATTGATTGTCACTTGCCTATGTTATATATTTTTATGTTGAGTTTTCTAATGGATTATAATCTTGACTTGCTCAGAATCCCTTCTTGACCCTAGTTTTCAAAACCACCATCCAACTGATGGATGGGGTGGTAAGGGCCACTGATGGTTGGGCTCATAGGGCTAGTTGGGAGGGTTTGTTTAATTTGGTTACATGCTACTACATTCTTAGATGATCTCATGGACAAGCATGAAGTAATTGGTAATAATTTATTATATGTTGGTTATATCTTCTTACTTACTTGTTTATCATTTCATATAGTATGACTAACAAATGCAGATGTAATCTAATTTCATTCTGAGATTGTTTAGTTATACATGGGGATTATGATATTCTAACCTTGTAATTTAAATTGGATCACATGCAAAAATAATGTAAAAACTTATAATATGATTATGTGGTAAAATACTAAAGCTACATTATATTTTTAAAATTTAATCATTACATGCACTTGAGTTATTTTAGGATGGTTAGATGTATGTCACTTCTATTTCTATCTTAGAATATTTATTTAATACTATTAGTGTGATATTAATCTCTTGTTAAGTTATATAACATTGTGTAGTTTTTGACATGAGTACTTATGATAAATCTGTGTAAGGGTTTACTCATGCATATGTATTGTTTGACCATTGATGTTAAGGAATACATAAGTATGTTGGTTTGATTTGTTGACAAGTTAGATTCTTAACTTGAACAAATATGCATTTGTTAATCACTTAGCTAACTTTGTTTAGTATATCAATATATAGACACTTATGATTTATTTTATATATGTTGTCTTAACCTTTAAAATAGTAAAGAATAAAGAGATTTTTATTATATGTTTTCAGCTATACATGGATTATATAAATCAATTTAGTTAAGGTTGTTGATAATATATGAGGAAAACATACATAATTTTTTTTTTGCATAGCTCAGACGTATATGGTTGTGCATAAATGTATGTACGTTATTATTAATTATTCTATTACTATTTATCTCTTTTCTTAAAGCTTATACATTAGTTACATTGATGAAGTAAATAAAATTATGAGTTTAATTACTATGCTAAGGTCTGCCTAGTAGCTAATTAAGTTAAAATTAAATTATGGAATGAGTATTTTATGAGTAGATGAAGAAGTTCTCTTAGATTACTTGCATTATGGAATAGAATTGTTAAGTGAAGTACTCTCCCATCCTTGATGCTTATATAAATGAATAATGGGTGAATGTATACATGATTGAACTTTATTCCTATGAACTGAGTATGCTATCGTCTTCTTTCCTAATGGATAGACTTGATTTCACTATTTTGTCATGATGTGATCAACATTATTTTGTATGAGTTCCTTAAATGGAACATTTTCTTTGAGTTCCACTCAATTGGAACTTGGTTGGAATTTCTTGTTCTGATTAAGAAACATGTTGATTATATGAGTCTTACTTACATTCACTTATGTGGAAACTTTAAATTCTTATGTACTTCCTATTCTAGTTCACTTTGAAACTTCTTGTATACATGCATAATTAATAATCACTCACATTTGAAACATATTACTCTACTATGTTTGATTATACTTGGGAAGATGTTGTATGAAGATGGAATATTTCTCTAATAATTTCCTTTTTGTAGGATAAGTTAATGACTAAGTTGTTTATTGATTTTCAATAGTTTTCTAAGTAGAAGCATGGCTTGAAAATAATAATGTATAAGTTAAATTTGTGTTATCTGAATATGTTCCTTTAATTTTAACCTTACAATTGATTGAATAATCAATGTTAAATGGAATATACTCTTGGCTGAAATATACTTTTGATTACATCAATTTATCTTTTATTAATTATAATCCATTGGCTATTACCAATATAATATCATTGACATAGATTTTATTATAGGCTACCAATGAATCTTATATGCTGAATACCAAAGTTGATACTTGACTGATGTGTGAACTTAAAAAGATATGTTGGAAATGGTGCAATGACCTTTAGGACATGAAAAAGTTGACAACCTCTGTCGATAGCACTTAAATAATTTCTTATGATTATTTGGTTTTCATTATATTCTTGATTATGTTATCTTTCATGAAATGATATTTTATGTTGTATACTTGTGTGAATTTAGTATAATCAACATGTTTTTAAATTGATTAGTATTATAGAAATCATGCATGTTGTAATTTAATATGATATTATATCTATTTCTCATTTTGTGGACCTGTTTAACCAAAATGATAACATAGGATGTTTAGACTTATCCTTTTTGGTTAGATGGACATTAACTATTTAGCCTTCCTCGAGTGGAACCAAAACCCACTAAGGAGAGTGAGGTATTTAACAAGTCTTAAGGACCTATAAATGGTATTATGTGGAAGGATTAGTGCCACATATGGCACTCAATACCTATCCATGTATTCATACATTGATATGCCCTAAACCCCAAAAAAATCCTCTAAGAAACCTTCTTCCACATAACATCCTCTAAGAAACCTTCTTCCACATAACATCCTTTATGAGTAATTACCCCTAGTTAATTACCTTAGATTACCTCTTTTGGTTCTGATTATGCATAAACAAGTACATTAAATGAGGGTCACTTTATTTATTAATTGAGGTATTGGGTCCAACATGCATCAAAAAATGTACTCTATGATATCACGTAAAAAAATTAGGTTGAGTCTTGTACCCACTGAGTGCAAGTCTACAAGAATTTTATTAATCTAAAAATATCAAGTACACAGAAAGGGTGCCAATATGCCATTAACCCTTTCACATTGAAAAACATATATTTATATGTTTTCACCACATACCAGTAGAACCAACTAACCTACTAACTAATTACTATGAGAATTTCGCCTAAAAGGTAGTTTTAATTATTTAACACAAATATAGAAAACTAAGTTAATTTATTTATGGGGGTGTCTTTATAAAAAGAAGCATGCCCCATTTACATTTATTATTTAAAATAAACTTACCAAAATCCTAATTTAAGTTAATACTTTGGACAAAGTCTTAACAAAACCCCCATGATCTAAAGTTAGTTCTTTAGTCGAATGCCAAGAATTTTCTAAATTTTTCAAATTTGATTCCATCAAGGGGTTTTGTGAAAATGTCAGCTATCTAATCAATAATTGGGAAATATATTGGATCAAGTGCTTTCTTCACCACCAACATTCACAAATAATAATATTTGACATACATATGTTTTATTTGGGTATGAAATATTGGATTTTTGGACATCATGATTGCACTCTGATTATCAATTTGTAATTGTGTAGGAGCAATCAAAAAAAAGTTGATTATTTTCAAGAATGCACAGTAAGTAAACAATTTCTATGGAAGCATCCCATGCTATAACGTAATATAATTCTACTGATGAATTTGACACTATATCATACTTCTTACAACACTAAACAATAATAGATGAACCCATATGCATAGTGTATCTTGTTATGGATACTCTATCATCCACACATACACCAAAATCTACATCACAATACCCAACAAGTTTGAAGTTCTTGTTGTGATGGTACTCAAGGCCATATATTTTTGTTCCCTAAAGGTAATGAAGTACAATTTTTGCTACATGCCAATGAATTTCTCTAGGCTCATGAATAAACCTAGATAAAATTCCAACTGAAAATGACATATTGGGTGCTATCAAATATATCAAACCTCTCACTATCTGTTTGTATTTGGTGCCATCAAAAAAGTCATTGCCATCATCCTTAGACAATTTCATGTTACTTTCCATGGGAGTGAGGGTAGATTTGTAATCACATATGCCAAACCTATTTAATAACTCATAAATATACTTAGTTTGTGAAATTAAAATACTATGCTCTTTCTGAGTTAATTCTGTGCTAAGATAGTAGTGAAAAATTCCAAGATATATCATCTCAAAACTATGTTTTAATTCCTTCTTCACATACTTGTTATGGTTTTCATCATTGCCTATGATAAACAAGTCATTGACATAGAGAACAAGAACCACCAATTTATTACCTTATATTCTAAAATGGAGAGTATCATTAGATTCACTATGTTGAAATCTAATTGTATTAAAGTATGAATCCATTTTCTCAAACAAAGCCTTGGGTGCCTATTTGAGGCCATATAAAGCTTTTATCAATCTACACACTTTATGGTTTGCACCCACTTTATCAAAACCTTGAGGTTATTTCATGTATGCTTCTTCCTATAAATAAACATTCAAAAAAGAACTTTTAACATCCATCTGAAGTACTTTCCAACCATTATACACTACTAAAGCAAGTACCATATGAATAGTGTGCCATTTGGTAGTTGGTGCAAATGTTTCATCATAGTCAACTTCTTATTATTATGCATATCCTTTCACAACAAGTCTTGATTTATGTTTATTAATGGAAACATATGATTTATAATTAGTCCTATAAACCCATTTGTATCTTATGGGTTAAACATGTGGAGGATGATCAACCAAAACCCAAGTATTATTTTTAAGTATTGCATCATAATCACTTTGCATTGCTTATTACCAAACATGTTCAGTAGAGGCCTCCTCAAAAGTAGATGGCCCAATAGAAGAAGTAGTAACAAACATTACATAGTTTACCTATTTAGAAGAACTCATGGGACCTATTAAACCAACTTCATATGCTTTCAAGTAATAAAAATTACTTTATGACCATTTTGGATACTTATTCAAATTATTCAAATCAGGAACACCAAAATTCTCATCATGTGCACCATTCAAAAGAAGACTTTGATAATTTTAAACATTTTCTAAGTCATCAACCTATGAATAATTAGATGAAGGAGAGAAAATTCAAGGGATATTAGTTTCATATCATAACCTTAGAGAATTATCTTCATTATTCAATCCATTATCATGTTTTGAAATTTTCCTCTCTAACTTGTCAAATTGAGAATCAATCTCTATAGTGTTCATAATACCTAATTAATCAAATACTAGATCCTAACTCAATATGAATTTGCCTATATCCTATGTAATCAAATGATACCCCTTTTTATTTTTTGAATATCCAAAAAAGATGTATTTTTGACTTCATGGTTCCAACTTAGTTCTATGTTTAGTGGGAACTAAAGAAAAACAAAGGCATCCAAAAAATTTCAAGTGTTTAAATTTTGGTTTAAACCCATACCAAGCCTCATATAGAGTTTGTCATAAACGTGTAATTTTAGGTGACCTATTTCTCAAATACACCATAGTACCAATGGCTTCAACCCAAAACTTATCATCAAGCTATTTATAGTATAACATAGCTTGTGTTGTGTCCTCTAAAGTTATATTCATTCATTTAATACTCCATTCTATTATGGAGTGTAAGAATTACTATATTATTGATGAATTCCATGTTCATAACAATAATCCAAAAACTCATTTTAAGTATACTTACCACCATTATCTAAATGAAGAATGGCTAAGTGTGAACCTATTTATTTTTTAAATAAGTATAACCAAAAAATAAACTTAGTGAAAAATTTTAATTTATTTTTCATGAAAAACACCTAAGTCATCCTATAAAACTCATCAATAAACAACACAAAATATTTACACCCTCCAATGGATGATATTGAGAGGCAATGTGACTAAATTTACCACATTATGACACTAAATGTATGATCTACCTTGACCTATACCTTTATAAGAGTTGTTGCCATGTCCTCTATGATTCATCTCATTTGAATTAGAATGGCTAGAATTAGTCACTTTTTTTGGCCTCTAAATTATTTTAAAATGAATCCATCACTGAGAGGCAATGTGACCAAATTTCCCACATTTATGACACTGAATGTCTGATCTACCTTGACCTCTACCTCTATAAGAGTTATGACTATGTCCTTTATCATTCATGTCATTTTAATTAGAATGGATAGATTATTATTGATTTGAATAACCTTTACCTCATTTTTGATATCTGCCTCCTCTATAACCTTGACCCCCTCTATATTGCTCCCTCTATTATTTTGTTGACCAAAAGAAGAAGTAGGCTTAGAATCTGAAACATGGGCTTCCTCAGTTTTATTTGATTTCTTAGGTAGAGAGAGGTCATGTTGAATAAGTAACTCAACTAATTTATTAAAATTTATTCTTGTGATCTTATTAAAGACATATAAAATTTATACAAAGTTCCTATAGGACTCAGGTAGTCCTTTCAATGCATCGGTAACTATGAGACCATCATCTAGTTTTCCAAACCTAGCTTTAGTGTACTCAGTAGATTTTTTTTTAAAATTAGACATGTATTCTCCCATATCCCCATCTTCCTCTAATGATAAATTAAATAACTACATGTGGATGTCTATTTTATTATGCTTAGGTTTATTATTATACAAATTCGATAAGGTTTTCCATGCAGTGTAACTATGAGGACAATTTTCAATGTGTATGAAAGTATCCCAAGTATAATAACACTTAATTAAAGCTAGGTATTTAGAATAACGTAGATTAAAAACATCAATTTTGGCTTGTTTTATAGGAAATATAGGATTTTCATTCTTCACAATATCCCATAGCTCATTAAAAACTCATGAAGCTTCCATCAAACATTTCTAATTTGAATAATTATAAATCATTAGTATATCACCATCTAAAATTAAATTTTGAATCTTTGGTATTTTTAAAATGAAGCAAGTGTGATAAATAAAATTAAGTATGAGACAATGCAAAATAAATGTGATAAATGAAATAAGTAACACACTCACTAAAAACACTTTGCATAAGATAATGCTTCCATGGGGTTTTTTTAGTTAACCTCCACATAGAGTAAAAAAATATATTTTTTATGGGTTTTGCACTTAACCTCACCAAAAAAATCAAATGATTACATCGTTATTTAAAAAAAAAAAAGAAACACCCTTATTTCACCAAAAGTAAAAGAAACAAATTTTTATTACATTTTTCCAACTAGTATTTCAATCTTTTACAAAATATATGGTTTTTGCAAAGCATATAAAAAATATTTCAAAAAAAAAAATCCCTTTCAAAGTGCACATACCAAAAATAATATTCTTCCAAAAGGAATTTTGAACCCTTGACCTCCTTGTTACAAGATTCACACAAAATATCCCCTTCCAATTGCTCTAAGAGAATTCACAAGTCATAATAACATAAACTTATATATAAACCTAATTTTTTGACTATGTGAAATAAGTAACAAGTACTTGGGTGTGGTAAATTCATGCATCTAAGAAAATTACAAAGTAATAAATTCAAACTCTTTGCTTAGCTTGGACTGGGACCCATAAAACCCTTGTTTGAAAAAAAATAATAGAAAAATTTGTAAAATGAGACTTTTGTTTGCTTGAAACTTTCAAATGCCATGATGGAGCTTCCAGTGCCATGTTTGCCTAAAATGTTTTTTGAAACTATTTTTTCTCTATCCCAAGCCATAAAAAACCATACCATGCCATACAATTCAATATTTGGCTTAGTTTAAGACTATCAGAGAGAGCTTTGAGGAAGTAAATCTGATTTTTGAATATCTGGGCACTAAATAGGCCATACATGTGTAAATATGGCTTGAAAAATTTAGAATAAATTTCTATATGGGGTTTTGAATACCAAATTTGACATTTTAATAGATTAAAACAACAAAAAACTGAGGAGATTAAGAGTTTTAAAAATGGAGGCCATACTATTTTATCAAGCAAGTTTCTAGATTTGCAAAAGGCCATATAAATGGCTTTTAGGAATTCAAAAAGGGGTTTAGAATATTAAATAGTTAAATTACAACCTTTATAATCATTCTACAGTGCTAAAACATGAAGTGCCTAAGCTTTGAATTATGTAAGAAGAACTTCTCAAGTACAAAGTTGTATAACACAAGATTTATTATGCAATTTTACTCATAATCCCATATAAAATATTTGAAAAATTAAATATTTGATAATTTTTCCAAATATCAACTTTATAACTTTATACCAAATTCATATATAAGGCATACTTTATAATCTGAGCAAATTTGTATTTTCCAAAATTGACTTCATGTGAGGCTTCTTTGTATCCCCGTGAATAAATCTTTCACGTTGATTTTACCTAAATTCACCCAGCCCTTAAAAACCATGCTCTAATACCACTTATATCACATAAACTAATTAGGTTGAATCTCGTGCCCATTGAGTGTGGGTCCATAAGCATTTTATTAATCTTAAAAAATTAAGTACATAGAAAGGGTGCCAATATGTCATTAACCCTTTTATATTAAAAAACATATATTTATAGGTTTTCACCACATACAAGTAAAACCAACTAACACACTAACCAAATCCTATGGGAATTCTACATGAAAGATAGTTCTAATTATTTAACATAAATACATAAAACTAACTTAATAAAACTAAATTAATTTGTTTATGGGGATGTCTTTATAAAAAGAATCATGCATCATTTATATTTATTATTTAAAATAAACTTACCATAATCGTAAGCTAGGTTAAGACTTTGGAACAAGTCCTAACACTTTGATATACAATTCCAAATTTTTGTAAGGTTATTTCATCTAGTATCAGAGTAGTGTTATACTCTAGCAAACTTTGAGAATGAACATTTTTAAGTCTATAATATGATGATTTATTTATTTGTAACTTCTCAGGATGGTTAGAATGTGATCAAATGGTGTCAACATCCATAATAACCTATATAATATTAGTTAACTCAATGCAAAGGTAGAGGATGAAGTAGGGGTCATCATGGCCACATCCTCATTCATAACCAAGAGGAACTACCCATAAATAATACTAATAGTAATAATGAGGTTCATAATTCTAATGTAGTTGGTGGGAATCTGACTAACAAGCATGATGAAATCTTTTGTGGAATTTTGACAACCTTAAACACTTTACAATAAAACATTGATAGCCAAGAACAAATGATAAATAATATTGAAAGAGTGTCCTAAGAGGAAGTACTAAGATAGGAAATGGGCCAAGTAGATGGACTTGAAATCCAAGAATTGCCTTCAACCATGGTTGACCCAATTATCAAAGAGTTGAGGAAACTTCTACCACCTACCTTTTCTATTGAGGAATCTGAGGATGTAATTATTGCATGGCTAGTACACTTACATAAATATTTTAACTTGTATAACATGCCATCAAATATGAAAGCAAGGGTGGAAGCTTATCAACTAGTTGGACCCATAGCCTTATGGTGGAATCACCTTTGTGCTATTAAAGGATAACAATTGATGGATGTAACTTAGTCGATTTTAGAGACATAATTTTAGAAAATATACCTAAATAGAAATTATAAAGATAAAAAACTCACTAATTTTCTACTACTAAAGTAAGAAAACATGTCTACTGCTGAGTATGAGAACAAATTTTTAAATTTATTACATCATGTAAACTACATGCATGATGAGGAAACAAACATCACTAATTTTAAACTTGGGATCAAAGAGACATTGATGCATGAGTTCAATATGATGAACTTGAAAACCTTGGTAGTATCTATTAAATCAACTTATAGGGCTGAGGAAAAAGAGAAATCTCACTAGAAGGCAAGGCAAGAATTCAAATAAAACAAGAAACAATCTAAATCCAAAAGTGTTTCTCCCATGAATAAGAACTTTATAAAAATAGACTAGAATAATAGATTTATTTGAAATAATAGGAATTTTAACAAGTTTTCTAATCAGAACATAAATTTCATGTCTCAATGTTCATCTAAATCAGGTTCCTTTAAGAAGGAACACCATCAAAACAACTAGTGTGGACTATCCATGGGTGATAATACTGTAATGGTAGTTCCATTAAGACTTATTATTTTTTGGGAATGTGGTAACAACCACTATAAAAAGGATAATCCCAAGCTAAATTTGGGCCAATCAACCAATCACATGGTTTACAATGTTGTTAATAATCATAATGCTGACTTATAGGCTACCCAAGTTAAAGTTAGAGGTACTACTAATGGGTTTCCTTTAACTATTCAAATTGATTTAGGTGAAATTGACTATTTTATATCTCATATTTCTACTAAACAATGTAATTTAAAACTTGTATTGATAAGAAAAGGTTGGGAGGTTGAGTTTGGTACTGGAAAAAGGGTACCTATTCTTGATTACTTAGAACAAGTTGAAATTGATCTTGGCATCTTCAAGACCAAGTTAAATATGTTCCTAACACCTTTGAGATATTATGATCTCATTATCAAAATGGATTAGCTACAAGGATACTAAGCCATACTTGATTACATTGGTAAAATAGTGTAGTGAATTAATTATCTTGGGAAACTTGTATAAATGCAAGGTATTCAAGGGCCTGAAAGGAAAAAGACACATTTTACCTTGTAGTTGAAAAGGGATGTTAGAAAGGGAGGTAAGATTTACACAGTCCAGATGTAAGAATTACCAAAAGAAAAGGAATTGGTTCACACAAATTTTCCTATCTTGAATGAGTTCATGGATGTCTTCCCTAAAAAGCTACCTATATTACTGCCTAAGCATGAATTTGACTTTTCAAATTATATAATACTAAGATCTAGCCCTGCATCTAAGTCTCCCTATCACATGGATGTGTCTAACTTGTAATAATTAAAGGTACAACTACAAGAACTTTTGGACAATGGAAGCATCTAACCAAGTGTGTCTCTTTAGGGTGCTCTATTGGTGTTTATCAAGAAGAAAAATGGAATACTAATATTTTTCATTGATTATTGCTTGCTTATTAACGTAACAATAAAAAATTGATATCTTTTTCCAAGGATAGATGATTTGTTTTACCAGATGAAAGGTGAAATAGTCTTCTCGAAGATCAATTTAATATTAAGCTACCATCAACTAAAAATCAAATAAGACATTCATAAAATATCCTTTCGAACTCAATATGGACATTATGAGTTTAGGTACTACTATTTGGCTTAACTAATGCTCCTATGGAATTTATGAACCTTATGAATAGTGTGTTTAGAGACTTTTTGGATAACTTTGTACTGGCATTTCTTGATGATTTACACATTTACTTCAAGATGAAGTTGAGCATGATCAATACATTCATTTAGTATTTTAAAGACTAAGACAACATAAGTTGTATGGAAAACACTCCAAATGTGCATTTTATAATTCTAAAATTTATTACTTGGGACACATTATTTCAAAGGCTGAAATTGATGTATATTCAACAAGGATAAAAACTATTCAAGACTAGCCTACTCTTACTAATATGCATGAAGTGCACTACTTCATGGGCTTGGTTGGTTATCATTAGTGGTTTAAAAAAATATATTCTAGCATAACCCATCGTATCACTTATTTGTATCACAAAGGAAATAAATTCATATGGACTTCTCAATGTGAGGAGGATTTTGAAAAGATAAAGTGTTGCTAACAACAACACTTATACTTATTATTCCAGACCTAAATGGTAATTTTGAAGTATGGGTTGATGATTCTAAGGAAGGATAAGGAGGCATCTTGACTCAAGATGGTAAATTTGTGGCTTATGAATCATGTAAGCTCAAAGAGAATTAAAATAATTCTTTCACACATGACATAGAGATTGATACTATTATCCATGCATTAAAACAATGGAAATATTTTCTATTGGGAAAACCTTTTAAGGTGAAGTTTGATCATCGTATCTTAGAATACTTGTTCTCTTAATATGATTTAAATGCACACTAATGTAGATGCCTAGAATTTTTAAGCAATTTTTACATGGACATATCTTATATCAAGGAAAAGGAGAACTGTGAGGCTGATGCACTCAATAGGCACGTATATTTCTACCTTATCAATTTTACAAGGAAATTTTAGAAGTGTTATTTAATAATAGAAGATGTTAATGAATTCTACCATGATATAAGATCAGGTTTGGTTGATGATCCTATAGTAAAGAAGTTTTCTAATTTTTTATTGAAATAGATGGCCTTGTAAGGCACAAAAACATAATTTATGCACCTGGGTCAAGTGACTTAATAAATTATGTGTTAAAAAAAGTTCATATAACACCTTATTATGCTCTTCCAAGTTTCATGAAGATGATACATGAGCTGATAAGGCTTTATTTTTGGCCTATAATGAAGTGCAGTGTTACTAAATTTGTGATAAAATGTTTGAAATGTTAGTATGCTAAGGCTAAGCATTTCTATCTTAGAGGGATGTTTTACCCTGATGATATTCTAATATAAAAGTGGGCTATAATCTCACTTGATTTTATTGTGGGGCTGCCTAAATCACACAAAAAACATGACACCATACTTTTGGTAATTGATAAGGCCACTAAATTTGGCCACTTCATTGCTATAAATATAATAAATGACACTTCCATGTTTATAAAATGTTTCATGAAAGAAGTGTTTAGAATTCATGGCATAATTGAAGTGATTATTTTAGATTGTAACAAATTATTTACATCAAGGTTTTGGAAAAATTTGACCGTAGCCTTTGAAACTCGGTTAAATTTCAATTCTTCATATCATCCAAAAAAAGATGGTCAAATTGAAAGGCTCAACAAGTGGTTGAGGACATGATATGAATGTATGTTATGGACCAACAACTGAAATGGGAAGATTATCTCAATTTGGTTGAGTTTGGATATTATAATTCTTATCATTCTACAATAAATATGGAACCTTTTAAAGCTCTATATGGGTGAAAGTGCATTACTCCACTTGGTAGGGATAGATTAAAAAATAGGGATATTATTGGTCTTGATTTATTTGTATAATATGATTAAAAAATGGAATTAATATGATAGAATCTAAAAGTGGCATCATATCGACAAAAGAGTTATGCTGATCAAAAGAGGACTCCACATGAATTCAATGTGGGTGATAATTTTTCTATGTTTTAGACCATAAAAATATCAATAAAATTTGGTAAAGCTTCCAAGCTAGCTCCACATTTTATGAGGCTATTCAACATTGTGGAGAAGATTAGTCATGTTGCTTATTGACTGGCTCTTCCTCCTTCTCTATCAAGTATTCACAATGTATTTCATGGTGCTTTACTAAGAAGATGCATACCTGATCCCTCTCATGTTTTGGATTGGAAACATCCACAGGTCATGGAAGAGGAAAAGATCTAGATAGAACTAGTGATAATCATGGACCATCACAACATTAAGATATGAAATAGAGACATACAATAGATTTTTGTTCAATGGGACTCACTAAGTGAAAGAAGCATTAATTGAAAAGATGCACATCTTTTTAGGTAACATTATGCATGGATATTTAATTAATTTCCATGACATCTCCCTTTCAAGGGGGATAATGTTATGACCTTACCTTTTTAATGATTTGATATATTTTTTAAACATTTTTGTTATTGTTTCTATAAATGACTACTACATTTATTTACCTAGTTTGACTAGATTTTTGTATTTAATACGATGATACTTTAAATATAGGATGATGACATGAGATATTTTAATTTATGCACATGATTATTATATCGACTACTTGATGTAATTAATGTTTTATTATATTTATGTAATTATTTTATTGATTATCGATCAGGTACTATTGATGTATATTCTATTGTTGTAGGTATTGATATATGAGCTAGGGTATTGTTGACATTGGTACATTGGGGTACCGATGTGATTCTTGGTAAATCTAAAAAGTTATGATAGGTATCCATGTGTTTAAATTGGTTTCTTACCATTGGATAGTCTTGATTGTACTATCTCTATTTTGTCATCTTGCCCTATCACATATTGTCTTATGTACCATGTCTTACTATTTGATTACTTCATGATTATCATGGTGTTTATTGGTTCTACTATTTGCATTGTAATAGTCCACTTTGAAACTCTTTTGCATCCTCCATGAACTCCTCACCACTCTAACTTCATGTGAAATCTCCTTTGTTAAGACTTGGACTCCCTAAAGGACTTACCTAGACCTACCCCCATGACCCTCCCACATGGATCATTACCTTGGTCACTTGGTATTATTTATGGCTTGGTTAATTTGACCTTAGTGTCATTAATCATTTAAATCATATTTAATTTTATTATTTAATGGCTCACGTTTTCTATATGTATCATTTATGACTATTGCATTTATGATTTTTTGCATGGGTTATCTTGGGAGTTGTTTAGTATTAATGGAGTGGGTTTCTCTCTCCTCACAATAAATATATAATTCATTTGGGTATGGTAAGTTAGACAAAAGGAGAGGGGATTTAGTTGGTGGTGGTCAGATTGGATGTGGGTAGAAGAATAATGGAGAAATATAAGTAAGGTTTAAGACTTTGTTTTGGGGGATATCTTATAATTTTGGTGTGTTGACTTCACTATGTGGAGAATAAGGTTATTTTCAAACTAGTTTTGTCTCCATTGGATTAATTTTACATTTTTCCACTACATTGGATGGGCAAGCCACTCTTGACTAGTTTATCTAGTTATTTTTTTAAAGGACATTACAAAAGGGATTGGACGTTGCATACACAACTAGAAGTCTTAGGACTTCCAGATGGATATCTAGTACCCAATGGGGTTTTGATATTATCATTTTGCATATAAAATTACAAAATGATTCAATATGTTTATGTGGTTATATATATATATATATATATAGACACACACACACACACACACACAACATATATATATTCATTTATATCATTGGATTTTTCATGTTATTATCATTTTGAAGGTTGCTTGTGTTCATCCTTCACATAAATGACATGGATTTCTATAAAAGAAATCTAAATGGTTTTAAACTTATTTTCACCGAGTTGGGTCATTGACCAGAATGAAAGGGGGTTTTAAGTGGTAGTGACTATGCAAATTTTATAGATTTAAATAAAATGGGTTCAATTTTTTTAAACCATGCACTTATTTTAAGGATTTTGTGCTTCTACATTTCTTTTTCTAGTTATTAAAACTAGGTATATTTATAAATGGGGGGTCATGGTACCTTGTTTGACTGTATGCATTTGTTGTATTCAATTAAATGGTTTAGTTTTGATTAACCCTACACCTTTAAATTAATGATTTCATGTTATGTGCTTCTATTTCTGGTTATTTGAACTAGGTGTATTTCTAAAGTGGGTTGTGGTACCTTTTCTATTTGTATTTGATTGCATGTCAAGGTTTTTGTTTTTGGTTAAAGCATGGAAATCAACTTGGTTTCTTATATTTTTAATGGTTGAGTTTATATGTGTTGATTATGGGTTCATTTGAAATGGAACCTTGACTAAATATTTTCTTTTAAGGAACTAGTTATTCATGTTTTTCTTGGCATAAAATTGATTCTATTATAAAAATGGTATGAGGTTCTCTACATGTTACTTTGAATGGCATGTTTTTTGTAGGGGTTTTAATGTGAATATTTGTGAATTGTATATTTTGTGAACATGTGAGAATTTGGGTGGAGCCCACTAGAAATGCTATTCATAGAACAAGGTTTTGACTTTTTGAATAGAACCTTCAAGTGGGTTCGTTGCTTACTTAAAAACATTTTAAATTGATTTTTAAGATTTGGGGAAGTCATATGAGGTCATGAGACCTCATGATGATCCCACAATTCACATAGATCAATTCTTGACTTAAAATAGTTTACAATTTTGAATGACTATTAGAATCATTGTCCATTGCTTTGGAAATTATTGTATGGATGAGGTCATAATGAATATGTTGGATGGTTTAGTTATGTTTTTTGTTTTTATTTTTTGAGTTATAATGGACTGTGGCCTTGAATGAGTATACTTTTTTTTAGTTATATGCTTTCTAATTTATATCTTATTATTTGTTTAATAAAATTACCTTACTATTACATAATCATTCCTAGACGATGCTTAAATGACTAAGTCATGATTTTTGTGCTTATATACATGGGATATAATTAGTAGATAGGATATTATAGGCTGAACGTATACTTGAAAGGTTTTCAAGTTGGTTTTTCTAAATGGTATGGACATGGATTTAGTTGTTAAATACATTTCTATATCCTTTGAGCAGCATGCAGTGGAGATCCCCACTCCTAATTTATAACAATGTTGGGTTTGGTTATTTATGTCTCATTTTGGAATGGTGTTTCATTATCATTTGCCTATATTACATTTTATTGTGTTGAGTTGTCTAATGGTTCAAAATCCTAAATTGCTAAGAATCCCTTATTGACCCTAGTTGTAAAAACCACCATCTAACTGATGGATGGGGTGGTAAAGGCCACTGATGGTTAGGCTTGTAGGGATGGTTGGGAGGGTTTGTCAGGTTCAATCACATGCTAATCCATTCCTAGATGATCTCATGGACATACATGAATTAATTAGTAATAATTTATTAGATTTTGGTTATATTTTCTTGCTTAGTTGTTTATCATTTCATATAGTATGATTCAAGAATGTAGATTTAATATAATTTCATTATGATATGATAACCCTATAATTCAAATTGGATCACATGGTAAAATAATGTAAAAGCTTATAATGTGATTATGTGGTAAGATGTTGAATCTACATTATGTTTTCTAAATTAAATCATTAAATATACTTGAGTTATTTTGGGATGGTTAGATGTACATCACTTATATTTTTATCTTAGAATATTTATTTGATATTATTAGTGTGATATTAATATCTTTTTATGTTATATAAAATTGTGTAGTTTTTGACATGAGTACTTATAATAAATTTGAGCAAGGGTTTACTCATGCATATTTATTATTTTACCATTGACGTTAAATCATACATAAGTATGTTGGTTTGATTTGTTAACAACTTTGACTCTTAACTTGAACAAATGTGCATTGGTGAATCTCTTAGCTAACTCTCTTTATTATATCAATATATAATATATATATATATATATATATATATATATATATATACACTTATGATTTGTTTTATATATGTTGTTTTAACCTTTGAAGTAGTAATATATATATATATATATATATATATATATATATATATATATATATATATTATATGTTTTTAGTTGTACATGGATTATATAAACTACTTCAGTTAAACTTGTTGGCATATGCTACAAACATATAAAAAATTCTCTCTTGCATACCTCAGACCTATATGGCTGTGCATAAAGGTATGTACATTATTTTTAATTATTCTATTACTATGGATCACTTTTCTCAAAGCTTCTCTATTAGTTACATTGTTAAAACAAATAAAATTATGAGTTCGATTACTATGCTAAGGGATGCCTAAGAGGTAATTATGTTGAAACTGAATTCTAGAATGAATAACCTATGAGTATATGAAAATGTTATCTTATATTAATTATAGTGTGTAATATAAATATTATGTGATATACTCTCCCTTACTTGATGCTTATATAAATGAATAATGGTTAAATGTATACATGATTGAAATTTATTCCTATGAACTGAGTGTGTTATTATCTTATTTCCTGATGGCTAGACTTGATTGACCTATTATGTCCTAACATGCTCAACATTATTTTTTAAGAGTTACTTAAATGGAAAATTTTATTTGTGTTCCACTCAGTTGGAACTTGATTGGAATTTCTTCTTCTGATTAAGTCACTTTTTGATTGTATGAGTCTTGCATATATTCACTTATGTGGAAACTTTTGATGCTAATGTATTTCATATTATAGTTCACTTTGAAACTTATTGTATACATGCATAATTAATACTTTATCACATTTGAAAAAATTTAATCTAATATGTTTGATTATACATGGGAAGATGTTTTATGAAGATGGAATGTTTTTTTTTAATAAAATCCTTATAAGAGAGGTTAATGACTTAGTTTTTTATTGATTTTCAATAATTTTCTATGTAGAAGCATGGCTGGAAAATAATAATGTATAAGTGAAAGTTGTGTTGTCTAAATATGTTCCTTTACTTTTAACCTTATAGTTGATTGAATAATCAATGTGAAATGGAATATATTCTTGGCTGAATTATACTGTCAATTACATAAATTTATCTTATATGAATTATAAGGCATTGGATATTACCAATAAAATATCATTGACATAGATCTGATTATAGATTGCTAATGAATATTATCTGATGAATACCAAAGTTAATAATAATTATATCACAATTCATTTAATCAGATAGCAACACTCATGCTTATTAGTTGAGTGATATGTGAACTTAAAAGGATATGTTGGTAATGGTGCAATGACCTTTAGGCCATGAGGAAGTTGACAACCTCGATTGATAGAACTTAAATAATTGCCTATGATTCTTTGGTTTTCATTTTGATCTTGATTGTGTTCTCTTTCATGCAATGATATTTTCTATTGTATACTTATGGGAATTTAGTATAATCAACATGTGTTTAAATTGATTGTGGGTTACTACTTATGATTATACTAATTAATGAGGTATTATATCCTATTCTCATTTTTTGGACCTATTTAACAAAAAGTATAACATAGGATGTTTAGAGTTATCCTTTTCAATGAGACTGAAATTAACTATTTAACCTTCCTCGAGCAGAATCGAAACCTATTGAGGAGAGTGAGGTCTTTAATAAGGGATAATGACCTATAAAATATATTATGTAGAAGAACAAGTTCAATATATGGCACCTGGGACCTATCCATGTATTCATATATTTATATGCCTTGAAACCCATAAACACTCTTTAGGCAACTTGCTTCCCCATAACATCCTTTATGAGTAATTACACATAGTTAATTACCTCAAATCACATCCTTTGGTTTTGGTTGCACATACATGAGTACACGAAATGAGCATCACTTTTTTTATCAAGTGAGGTATTGGGTCTTAATTGCATCCAAAAATGTACTTTGAAATACAATTCCAACTTTTTTTGGGTGTTGTTTCAAAATTAACTGTCACTCCCATCAAAATAATTACTTGTAGCCATCAAAGCTATTCATTCCTTTATATTTTTAATATGTATGAAAAATTAATTATAAGATCAAATATTAAAAAGTTTATGAGTCTATTCTAAAAACTTAATAACTATAATAAATTAAGATCCATTAGAATAGATACATTAGAAACATTTCTAGTTGAGTTTGACTTCAATGTGGAACACATTACAAGCCAAAAAAAATGTATAGTTAATTTTGAGTCTAGAGAGAAAAATATAAAATAAAAGGTAAATATGGTAAAAATTTACTAAGTAAAAGAGGAATTTCATGAGCACATCTATGGAATAACATACATTTTACAAATGCTTATGTATAAAAGGCATAGGATGACATATAGATCTTATGAATAGTCATACACCATCAATGCTCACTAAATGGGTTTCATATCTAAGTTTATGGAACCTAATGGTAAAAGTATGTGGTTTAGTTGTTATTTTTTACAAAAATGCATATCCTAAAGATAATGGTTATGTAAAGTCATAAATTTACTACTTTGGTTGAAAGAAAAGAGTTTAAATGTATTATCAAGTGGTCACATTAATGGCCATAGTTCAATATTATTTGAAAAATATGATTTTTAGAATTTACCCATTATTATTCCTACATATATAAAACCATTTATTGAAAAAAATATACCTACCAATCCTTTAGATGATCCAACTATGAATCCTACTCAAATGAAGAATATCTTCATTGGCATAAAAATTCCATTTCAATTACAATTTAAACTATATATTCTACATAACCATCAATAAAATACAATCATAACATAACCTAATCAACATAAAACTACTATATGGAAAATATTTACCATTTCACATCAGGATAATTTTATTCCACCTCAGTCCAGTTAAATATTAAGACTTATAGATACTCTGCACATATATCCATCATTTACATATTATGATAGTGATGACCACTACTCTCTTATGAGAGAATATGAATATGACACTAAATAATTGTTGAATATCATAAATTCATATAAAAATATCTTTAATTCAAATAGTATTTTATTAGATACTAGACCTATCAAATCAACACAAATAAATTTGTCAATTATTACATAGTTAACACAATTTTAATCTAAAAAATGCATAAAAGTGATTTTATACATGATCACTCTATTATAAACGAGAACACTAATATAATGCAATTATCAATAATATTATCCAAATGCCTAAAAAATAGGCATTTCCATAATTTATTAAAATCTCAATCTACTTAGAGTATTATGTAAGAATTTTACACACTTAGTTTCTAGAATTATTCATTTTTAACTCATATTTTCTCAATTTCGGGGCATCATGTGTGACATGTTTTTATAGGTTAAAACACATAATCATAATTACAATTTTTATTACTTGGTATAAAAATCCATATGCACTAGATATTAGTTTTTCTGGGGGGGGAGGGGTGGGTATGTGCATGACACATGGATTCATCATTACTTAGTTTCGTACCAAATTCATAAATGAAATGGAAAATCCATTTCATTCCATAAATTGTATACACTAGACACATATTATACTCAAATTTTGAACTAGTATTACACTATAGTTTCCCATAATTGATCATTATTCCATATGTAGTAGTTGGTTCACTATTTATGAAAGTTTTTCACTAGTTTTCATAACATAACAATCTACTAGGATTCATACATGCATTCTAAATTAGTTCACTACTTGGGTATGTAGTGATGGATTCAAGCACACTATATTATTGATAAGGATTGGGACATGCATATACCAATCAAATAGACTTATTGAAAATTAAATATCCAAGGGTCCTACCCTCTACAATTAGTATTTTTGAACACATTTTTTCACTATGAAAAACACAACAATTTGCACAATCAATCAGGTGTATTCATTCCTTTTTATTCACTATTTTATTTTATTTAATATTATTCTTAAGTAAATACTAATATTAGATATTTATCATTTCAAATTTTCATGGAGTACAATTTATCATTGTGGCCTACATGTAATACTACACTTCACATGCAAGTTTAGGTACACACTTATCTTTTTACTCTAGTACTTTCAATTTTATGAATTAATCGAATAAAAAGGAGGTAAATGTAAACATGAAAATTAAAATATAATTTAAAATAATTTACTTGTGACCATTCTTGTGACATGCTTAGCTCATGACCTATCCTGGGGCCTTTTGACCACTTTCAACCAACTTATGCACATGGTACTCACTCTTCTAAGTTGATTGATAACCCAAGAATCAACTCATCTATTATGTTATCAATCTTAGCCATCATTTTGGCCAAGTTAGACCCCTATCACCAGTTCTTTTCCCTTTAGACACAAATTCCCCATTTGATATGAGCATATCACTTTATTATTTGATTCCCCTCTCTTGTCTTCCTACCAAAAAATGTCTAATTTGAAAAATTAAAAGTTATGAGAAGGTAAAACTATGTCCCTAATAATCTCTATTTGAATAAGTTTCAAATATAACACTATATAAACACATACCAAACCATTTTTCATAAGAAGAGGCTACCAAATCAAAAATCATGAGAATTTTAATCACACGTTGAGATAAAATTACTTACTCTCCCAATTCTGAATACATACATCCATAGTATCACATATTTGATGTCTAAATACATCTCCAAGATCATAAGTCATAGTTAAGGCATTGAATCACACCAATATTACACTAGAATTTAGTATATTACACCATTTTTTGACTAACCAATGTAACATGGGATAAATACATAAAAATTGATTCATCTTCAAAGTATTGGTATGTAGGTAACATAAGTGACATGGGTTGTTGAGGTCATGACCAACCTTAATGGCAAACCCATTTTTATTCCATTAATTTTCATTATAATTCATATGTTAATTAGCTAGGGTTATTAAGGTAAAATAATCATATAGTGTCTCCACAACTAATTGAAAATTCCCACACAGGACATAAAACATACAAATGAAGGTGAACATATCCTAGAAATCCTATATCTTCATTATTTTTTGGATAGGACTAGCCTCATAGAGGACATGAGTACCCTGCTTTCTTGTTCAACATAGGGTGTTATTGTCTAAATCTCTATCCATCTCCAAATCCTTATTCAAAGGTAGAAAACCTACTTAGCATATGAGTTTCATCTTCTGATTCATCCTAAAACAATATTTTCCAACTAAGTTAGATTTTCCTATTATACTTTCCCTATTTAATAATTTTCCATATTTACTAAGTTTATAATCAATGGATGATTAATATTTGTAGTATTATTATTCTTTATTTTTCACATTAGTTTCTTAGTTAGGTTAATACACATATTTCTAGGTTTTCATAAAATTTGATAAAATAAGTTGATGTAGAAAACTCAAATTTAATATCAGTCTAAACTCTACATAACTATTTTATATATTTTTTGTATTTTAACATACATTGGTTAGTACCCATATATAATAAATTAATTTTACCAATTTCCTATTTATTAATCATCCTTTTAGAAATTGTTTGGACGTCTTCTCTTCTTTGATAAGTGCACAAAAGAAAAATTATAATTTATAAGAGAAAATTTTTAACAACTTGAGTGTTGTTCCCCTTATAAGTATGTTCTCTTTGTTCACTTGGAATGTGTGTTTATCTATTTTTTTGGGTATTTTCATTACAATTAAACCATCCAAATATATAATAATAAATGTTTTAGGGGAATAATTATGTATAATAATTTATAAAATATTAAGATAACAATATTAGCTAAATATAAAATTTAAATGCAATGTTCAAAAGGTTACATACTTGAAGTAGTCACTATTTTGGGTACACTTTCTCCATCTCTAATTAAATATTAAATGCCTTGAGATTCATTTTTTATTTTATTTACATGTAATATATATTATAATTAAATACACAAAATAAATAAAACATTAAATCCTTGTTAGAATTCAATAATAAGGATCACTCTAATTCTCAGAGGACCACTGGAATAGATATTGAAAACCAAAAAAAAAGTAATCTTATTGATAACATTGAGAAAGAAACAAAGGAGCATTGTCAAAAAGATAAAAACAAGGAATTTAATCAAATTGAGAATTCGCTCAAGACTAGGGAGAACACTAACATGGTGACTTAAGAATTTGATTTACGAGAGTCCCTCATGAGATGGTTCATGAGGGAAATGCCAAGCATCAAAAATAAGATGAATGACCTACAATAGGAAAATGAAAAGATATCTAAAGCCTGGATGGATATAGAGAGGACATGTAGATCTAAAGACTTAGTTTCAGAGTTGATCTATTCAAGCATGCCAATGAGGATCTCTAGAACAAAC
>JARHVA010000420.1:1312500-1330000 GCA_037957365.1 Torreya grandis | reverse complement strand
ATAAACTTAGAACCTTTGCCTATTGTAACTCCTCCTCATCTACCTCCTAAGTTAGAGGGGTCTATGGTATATCCCTTGGATTTATTTAATAAGCCATTTTGTCTCTCCTTGCCTGTGGCATTGATGCCTATGATGGAAGAGAAAGAGAAATAGTACTTAGCATTGGGGATAAAGTAGCCATTGTTTCATCCTCAAAAGAGGAATCTAAGCATATAATCCTATATTCTACTTGTGTAATACCTCCTATTTTAGTTATCTCATTGACTATATCATGCTTGACCTTTATCAATTCAACTATTGAAGATTGAACTAGGAGCACTTTTGATTCCCCTGTTGAGGTAGGCAATTATTTTTCCTTAACTTGTTCTTATTCATCTCTGATTAATGGTGCCTCTCCTAAGGTTGGCCTTAAGCTTGTTGTGGATCTATCCCCTCTCCTTCTAGTTTTTTTGATTACATACCACTCCAAAAATATGAGGATCTCCATCCTCTAGGAAGTGGAATTATGAACATTGCTTTATCAAGTGTGAGAGATGGTTCTGCTTGAATCAATATCAACAAGTCCTCACTTATTCCTATAGTTGTGGCCCTTTCCTTGACCTCTTTGCCATCCTTAGCATGCAAGAAGAGAAATTCATGATCCATTGGCTTGTGCTTATATTCAAGGCCAAGTGTATGAATTTTATTATAGACCTTTCAATGAGGGTCTTAGTCTCTATGAATACGGATGGGCAATGCATAAGCTTTCCCAGAATTTCTAGCCTCCTCAAACTATGTAAAAATTGAATATTGCATTCACCCAATTGTGATGTGAGATCCATGGAAGGTGGCCTTATTTTTTTCATCATCTCCTCATCAATGTTATTCCTAATTTGATAGGTAATTCCCTAATTATCTACCTTGTTTTGAATGAACTTTGGGAGCTAATGAGAATCTACATTATGACCCACCACCATGATTACTATTTAATCTAGATATAGCCAATAGTCTCCTACATTTTGGTTAGTGTCTAGGGTATGCTTGGGTAAATTCCTAGCAATGTCTCATCATGATTAGCCATCCATGCTTGATGGTAAAGGTTCTCATCAATTTTGGTTGTGTTTTTCACATATGAATATATGTGCATGAAGCTATCATAGTCACATATCTTGTTCTTTATGACTTCAATATTGGGATCCCATAAGACTCATTTATGTATATACATAAATCCCATGATTGCATCTAAAAGTTAGGACATCATGTAGAAGTTACCTTCCAATGCCCATCTATCCCTATGTAGGATTTGCTCTTGGAGGCATGTAAAAGTGATCTCCCCTAAAGCATAAGTACACTTTGAATTAGTTATAAGGTCCAAAAAGGGAACCCATTCCAAGTGCATGAAGTAGATACTAGCATGGCCAAAGAGCTTGTTCAATAGTGCCATCCTTACATAGATTCCCATTCTAATTCTAGTAATGGGAATGAATCTCTTGACATGTTCCTTCAAAGTGATACTCTCACCAAATATAATCCATCTTGATAGAGCTTATTTTTAATGGTTGGACTAATTCCATGTGATGATAGTGTGTAAATTAAAGGTAACATTTGCAATAGGTAGGCTTAAATACCTATTAAATGTCTTTCCCACTATACATGTGACAACAATGTCATTATCTACATAATGAAGATATCCTTCATATATGATTGTACCTCAAAATAATAGGCCCCATAGTAAATCAATGCACAACATCACCTCTTGATCTATGGAATCATAATTTAGGGCTTGTATTTTGAAGGGGAGTGGGTCCTTTACTAGCTACTTATCTTTAAATGTTATGTCTTCTTTGAGTGAAAATGAATACACATTCTCCACTACTTCTCATAATACTAAATAATTTTAATAATGTCCATCAAATTTAGTATCATCGAACATAGTATCTAGGTATTCTCTAGAATCCTTGATCGAGAATCTAGATGGTGTCGAGGATCCCTTATAGGACCTAGATGATGATGCTATGGTAACTCTACTAAGTATTGGTATGTTCCAAGATTTTGATAATGGTGTCTCTTCACTTAGTTGAATTTTAAAAATCATTTTGATAGTAGTTAGGTCTTTTGGGATCACTTGAGGCTGAAGTCTACTCAAGCTCAAATATTGAATGACGTGAACTTAGCTTGGGGATTGATGTAAATGGATCTCTTGAACTGATTTCTAGTTCATGTACTATTACTCATTAATGTCTATGATCTTTTCACATTCATTAAATTTTAATTAGACCACCCTATCTTAGTGTGCATGCCATGTAGGATGCCTTATCATCTGGGGTGACATGATGTAACCTTCCATGTTTTGTCATGTGTCATTAAATATCCTAGTAAATATAAATCAAAATTTAATTTCAGGATAAAAGAATCCAAATCATAGAATGTATTTCAAAAATATTTGCTTCCACAGTTACCAAAACAAAACTTTTCTAAACAAAGTTTCCAATGACCAAACTTTACCGAAGGAATCCTTTTGATGAAAAGTCTCTGAAACAAAAGTTCCCTAATCCAAGTCCCTAATATGTAAATGCCTAACATAAAAGTATCCAATAATAATCTTTCTAAAGAGAAAGTTTTCAAAACAAAAATTCTTGATGAGAATATTTTGAAAGTGAATGTTTTCAAAGACTAAGTCTTTGTAGTGAAGTCTTTAGTATGAAAGTTACTAACAAATAAGCTCATAAAGACTAAAACTACAAATACAGCTACCAAAGAATAATCTTTCCAAAGTAATTATTTCTAAAGTAAAACTTCCCAAAACAAACCTACCGAAGGAAAGATTCTATGGACAAATCTTGTTGATGGGAATCTTTCTGATACAATCCCTCTGAAATGAAAGTTACCAATGTGAAACTTCCCCAAATGAAAGTTCCTGATGAGAAACCTTCCACATAGAATCTCTTTGAAGTGAATGTTTTTGATGAGAATGTTTTTATATAGGATCTTTCTAAGGATAAATTTCTGATTGAAAGCTTACAAAATGAAATTTTGCTAAAGAATACTCCATACTAAAACAATATTCATACCTATCATGTAAAGTCCCTCTTTTTGTACTTTTCATTAATAGGTTAGTTTGATCAAGTGCTTCCAAAAAGTATATCACAACATGACATAACATTAAAAACACTAATTTCATAAAATTATTACAACCCTCAAAACTCATAAGTACCCCTCCAATATATTCATTAATTTCAAAAAAAATAAATGGGGTCCCCACTTTTAAAGAAAAAATACAATGTGGGGTGTGTTGAATACAATAAATGGCAACTCATAGGGGTGAGTACTCTAGAGTTTTCAAGAACCCAAAATCCATGGTTTTGAAATATAAATGTCAACCATTAGTTTATTCTAAAATAAATGACTAAACCAAATATGGAAAGAGACTCCTAATAATCCTATGCAACATACTAGCTCTACTTACACCTTGAATTTGTGTCTGACAAGTGTTGTTATTTACCTCTTATTTCAGGTTTTTAGGCAAAAACATAAGGGTGAGCCATAGGTTTCACTTTGATTGGGTGTTAGGTATATAAATGTAGATCTCAAGAATTTATCTACTACCAACCAAGCATGCATATCCCCAATAGAGATACCTTTGATCACCTTTTCCTCCTCCCTTTATATTTTTCATGATGTGTGATGTATTGATCGTATTTCATTATGTCAACTTTAAATCCTTTTTCATTTTATTTTCAATTTTTAGATTATGCCTTTTTATTTCTATTTTATTTTCTTTATTTTCTACAAAGAGGGAAAACATGACCACAATGAGCTGGTCTTTGTTTAAATTTGGGTTTAATCAAAATATCCTTGTCAACTTTTACTTATGCCCGTGATTAGTACCTTGAATAAGTGTTAATAGTTTATGTGCATTAACCTAAGGTAATAAGGAAAGTTTTCTAAATTTGAATAGAATTGTGGGATAAAATTTCACATACCTAATTAAATCATTAGTTTAAAGACATATTCATGGCAAACTCTCTCATTGATAAACTAGATTACAAGTCATGAACTAGAGTATGTACTACCCCTTGATTCAAGTTGGATTAAAAATACCTCAAACTATGTTTTACTATACCAAGATTGACCAAAATTTGAATGTCACAAAATCCAAAGGAAATTATTTTACAAATTAGGAACATACTAAAAGAAAAAAACTACTCCTATAAAATACACACTAATCTAATGAAAGCAAATGATTGAAATAAGCAAACCAACTAGTAAAGAAAATACAACCTACTGCTACCTCTACCAGAGTGTCCTATTATTACTTATAGAGCTATCCAAAATGAATAAGCATGAAGTAATGTTTCAAAAAACTACCCATTCATTGGATATGCTAGATCATTACCTAGAATATCCTTCATATGGAAAACATTATTACTCAATTTTTTTGAAATTTGATAATGTCCTATCCATAGTGGGGTAAACTTGTCATGCATTCCTTTTTTATCATGGGATTTTTCACATAGTAGGACCAAGTTAGAGATATTGAATTCTTTGAATTTTTATCTCTTATCCAACCATATATTGACCATGTCTTGATGCTTAATGAAGCTCTACAATCCTTTATTTCTTGAGTTTTCCATTTCAATGATACCAGAATGTCCTATTGTTACTCAAAGACCTATCCAAATGGAACAACCATGAAGTAATGTTTCAAAAAACTACCCATTCATTAGATATGATAGATCATTACCTAGAATATCCTTCATATGGAAAACATTATTACTCAATTTTTTCAAAATTTGATACAGTCCTATCCATAGTGGGGTAAACTTGTCATGCATTCCTTTTTTATCATAGGATTTGTCACACAGTAGGACCAAGTTAGAGATATTGAATGATTTGAATTTTTCTCTCTTACCTAACCATATATTGACCATGTCTTGATGCTTACTAAAGCTCTACAATGCTTTATTTCTGGAGTCTTCCATTTCAGTGATATCTAGTAATCTAGACTTAGTTTTGTCATTGGGCTCCATGTATTCTTAAATAAATTAATATATTGGAAATTTTAACATAATTTGGAACATAGATTATTTCCCTTCTATTAGTAGATATGGTGAAGCTTTGAGAGCTTGATTGAACCTCATCTTATCTACCAAGAGTGCATACTTTAATATGAGGTGCCACTTTCTTGGTTTATCTACTTTTAACTTCTGAATCACATCAATAAGATTCTTATTAGTTGACTTAGCCAATCTATTCCCTTGTAGATAGTGATTTGAGGATGATCTAATTATATTCTAATTATTATGGGCCCACTCAATGAACTTAGTTGATTGAAATGTTTTCCCATTGTCACAAACCAAAGAGAGAAGATTGCCAAATCTAGTTATGATATGTTCTTCAAGAACATTTATCACATCTTGGGCTTGAGAGTTATTAGGGGCTACTAAATTTGTCCATGTAGTGTATTGATCTATAGTAATGATCATGAACTTATGTCTAGCTAAATAATTTGGATTTATAACATTAATAAAGTCTAGGCCCCATTAGGTGAATGACCTACCATCGATTAGAGGCTATAGCTATATGGATGCATGCACTTATCTTTTGGCCAACACCTAACATTCATGGCATGTTATCATGTGGAAGTGAGCATCTTTGAAGATCATCATCTAGTAATAGTCCATTCTATGTATTTAATGTGCCATGGTATTACTAGATGGATGGATGATACCTATCTTTTGATGAATATTTTCTAAGAATTCTTGATCTTCGTCATGTGACACATATCTTAGATAAATTCCCTCATAATTATTTATATAGAGGACTCTATTTCTAATCATATAATGAGTATCCTTGAGATGTAAATGTCTCTTTTGCTCTCTTTTAAGTTCTTGGGGGCATATTCTAGTGAGTAAGAGATGAATAATACCTAAATACTATTCCTCTTGGGAGACTTATATCTACTAGAACTCATCAATAGTGATGCATGGGTCTAGTTCAGTCATCAATTTAATTATTCTTTGTCCTCTAACAATTTTGGTTGGTTTGATTTTGATATCAAATTCTAGTAACTTTTTCATCCATTTAACTCTGTGCTCCCGCAATTTATTCTATCCAAGGGTGTGCTTGACAGTAGGATTTAGTACTATAGTGATGGTTTTATTTTAAAAGATGTAGTGTGTAAAATTTTTAACTGCCTTGATAAGAGCAAAAATCTGCTTGTCAATTAGTGAATACTTGAGCTCTACATCTTTCAAGTTAGTAATCATAAATGAAATTAGATGTTATCTTTCTTAATTTTTATATATAAGCACAACAATAATAGTATGTTTAGAGGTGAATGAATATAAGTAAAAATCTTTGGTGAAATCAAGGCTTACTAGTACTAGGGCCTATGAAATAGCCTTCATTATATCTTGGAAGAATTTCTTAAATTTAGGCATCCAGTCCACTTTGGAAATTTTTAAGCATTACATTTATGGGTATAACAATCTCCATGAATCCTAATATAAATTTACTCACAAAATTTATATTTCTAAATAATGATTTGAGCTCTTTTTTGCTTTTGAGAAACATTATCTTTGATATACCCTGAATCTTATTTGGGTCAATGGTAATCCCATCCTTGGTAATGATTTGGCCTAAAAATTTACCTTGGGTCACACCAAATATTATATTTTTGGGGTTAAGTGATACCCAAAACCTTGTGTACCTCTCAAAGATAGATTGAATATGGTTAATATGATCATCTCTAGTTTTAGAACAAATAGTGAGATCATCCATATATATAATGATGCACTTCTATATTAGTACTGAGAATGCATGATCCATTTCCATTTTAAAATTGGATCCAACATTGATAATCCCAATTGGAATTCTCTTATACACATATGTTCCCCATTTTGCGCTAAATTTTATTTTCATCCTATCTTTTGATTTTTCTAGTACTAAATTGTAACCTAAAAATCCATCTAAGAAAGACATCATCTAAGAGCTAGTTATCATTTATATGAACTCATCCAAGGAGGGAAAAGGATAATTATACTTCTCTAAACCTTTATTTATATTTTTGAAGTTGACACATAGTCTAATATTTCCACTCTTTTTCCAGACTGGAACTTGATTAGCCACCCAATTCAAATGTCTAATAGGGAAGACAATCCTGGAACACAATAAATTTTCTAGTTCCTTCCAAATTAATGGTTTTAAGATAATATTAACTAGAAAATACCTTTTCCTTAATGTTTTATGATCATGATTGAGTGGAATTATATGGGTCATGATTCTAGGATTGAAAACACTCAAGTCATCATAAATCCATGCAATTACATATTTGTACTTGATAATCAATTCATTGACTCTTGCCTTTCTTCAGGTGTGTAGCTAAAGCCAATATTTATTAAGTGTGCATTATTATCATCAGTAACATTTTATGATCTCAACTTAGATTCATTAACCTTCAATTGTCTCTATGATTGAGCTTGAGGATATGTATCGAAGGTTCTTTTTATGGAAACCATTCCTAATGGGAGGTGATTCTATTTTAGCTAGATAACACCTTTTTCATCCAATTACTCATGAATCCTATGGTTTATTTCTTTGTCATCTATTATCTAATATTCTAATTGTCTTGAGTTTGTCAAAAATTGGATAATTTATTGGTCATTGTCAAACACTTGAAAATTTTCAACATTGTATGGTACTGAGGGACACTATACCAAATCAATGGAGAGCTTATGAATTTTGACTCCTATAAGGGTGCCAAATTCACTAATTAAGTAGCCAGTGAATTGGTAGTTGTGTTCTATTGTCTTGGAATAGACACTATGCTAAAAGATTTAAATTATTCTACTAAATCCTAGGCCCTATGCTTTTATTTCTTTAGATATGACAATTTACATTGATATTTATTTATTACTTGGTTTACCACGAGTTCATAATATTTTTATACTAATAATTCTTTGATAGTATTTTTGAAGGTGAATTATAATCCTAATATCAAGGCTTGATATTCCACTATATTATTAGTATATGGGAATTTGAACCTATATGTTACTAATATTTTCTCACCTTGTGGATTGATTAAATCAATATTGATGCCTGATCCCTACTTATATCTAGCTCTATAGAAATGGAGGGTCCATAATTAGGACAGGCTTAGAATTTCTTCTAGAATTTCATTCTTCATGGAAAATGTACAAATTCCAAAACTAGGAGATTTACAACTTACCTCCTTGTTGGTGATATTATATTACTTAATATGATATTTCATTCTTGGCTCTCGATCAATTTTGATATGGTTGGCTACACCTCTCTATGGTAGCCAAATATGTGAAAAGTCTAAGGAAAGATATCCATTTAGCATTTTGACCAATCTCTATATAAAAACAACCCATAACCTTCAAAAATTTCTAGTATCAAGATGTTGATAGTCATTTGTACTCTAGGTTCCAAATCAACCTAATTATTACATCATTTAACTCTCCCAATATAGGAACTATTATTTTGTCAATTTATGACACAATCCTTTTCGATGGATTTGGTGTTAAACTAAGCTTATGAAAAATAGAATTTGGCATCATTATTTCTTAAGCCTCTAAATCTACTAAGCAATTATGTATATTCTTTCCAAACACTCAAATCATTAGCAAGAAAGGGGGAACTTCTAGCTTGATTATGTAGATTACTTTTATGTTTGTTATCTTATATTTTTATGCATTAGAATTTCCTATGATGGAATTCCATAAGATCTCCTTCTACTCTATCATTTGTGTTAGTTCATGAAGTGTAATATTGGACTTGATTTTCTTCATATCCTCAACAATATTGTATTCTCATTTCCTATGTTCCTCTCTATGTTGAGACTAATCATTCCCTTTACAGGGAGGATGATTATTATCAGCCTTAAGATTTGTAGGGATGGATGTATTATTAGAAGGATTAGAAGTATTAAATGGCTCCATGTTCATAAAATTATTATTTTTCTTATTGAACTGGTTGAATGTTTGCACTTTATTAGATTTATCTTTTGGGACATTGTCATCCTCACTAGATAAGGAAGATGCAAAAGTCTTAAAGACCATAACTAAACTAGAAGGGATATATTTATGAGGCCAATCTAAAGGATTAATCATTTGATATTTTCTAATCATCTCCCTCTAGAATATTTAAAAGGTTTAATAGAATTCTATATAATCTAGATCTCCATGTTCATATGTGTTATGGACCCTAAAACAATTGGGCAAAGTTGTTTCCATGATATTGATCTCTGGTAGCTTATTGGATTATTACTAGTTTTCATGATTATTAGGCATGTTATACCTTGAAAATGAATAATTTTAATTATAATTATGATTATTTATATTTCCCATCCTCTTTTTCATATTTAAAAATCATTACTTCGCTTCTAAACCATTATCTGTATAGAATCCAATTCAACTTTTTTAGAATCGGAACTCTGAGCAACTGCTACATTAGTATGAGTCTAATGTTAATTATCCTAATTATTTCTTTGTGTATTATTATTATTCAAGAAATTATAGTTATAATTCATTATTTTCTACATCATGGGTGACATAGTGTACAACTAATTTTGATTAAATGTGGGAGCATTCTGGTTTGCACATAGAATTATATTCAAAGATGGAAGTCAATTGTTGAATGCTTGACCTCCAAGATTGTGCAAGATAAGTTGTGGATTGAGTTTCTTATTGATGTTGAAAGTTTCTTGGAATACCAAAACTAGCATAGTGAAAGTAGCATCTCTTTGAAAGAACATGATAGTAATTGGATCCAAGATATTCTTGTATATTTTGAGTGTGATATTTTCATCTAGCTTATACATGGCATTCAATTGGGTGTGCATATTTTGGAATATTGCATTGAGGGCTTGGATAAACTCATTTGGATCCATTTTAATGCTTATAAAGAGTTGATATACCAAACTTGGACTAGTTACTTATCCAAATTATATAAGGAAATTACCTTGACACTCCTCCCATGAGGTGATGGAATTTTTATACAAATTAAGATATCAATCATAAGAATAATCTTGAAAAGTAAATGGGAAAAGCTAGCATGAAACATCTTAATAGATAACATTCATTAATATTAAGGCAACCTTGAAAGATTTATATGCTCTTCAATAGTTCTCTCATTTAAGGGAAAGAAAGTACATAGATACTTTATAGATTCTTTGGTAGGTCATGTTGGTCTACAAGGATATAAATAATAGATCTGATTAATCATGGTTGAGACATCAGAATATTGATAGGTGAGATGTTCCTTATAGGGGAAGGTGTTTGGGCTTTATGTACCTCAGGGATGACAAGTATGGGTCTAGGCCTTATACAGTGTGACAATGGTAAAACCAAAAGATTATCTTGGGACCTATACCTTGTTAACCTCCTAGGTATCTCCGTAATGATGGGCTCCTATATTTATTGGGAAAGCACACAAGTGTGCCCTCCTTCTAGTACCATATTTTTATTTTATATTAATGTGGGTTTTATGCACACCTCAGAGAGTTTTAAATGAGGTAATCTCTAATATTTTAAGATCTATTTGGAAATAGGTTCCACTCAAGGGCATGATTTTAAGGTATGTGGTTAGAAAAACTAAGTGGTGGAATAGAAGGTTGAGCTTGTGGGTTGTTCAACCAAGTTTCTGGGTGGATGTGTGAATTATAATAAAAAAGGATAAATCACTAGGTGGGTTGGATGGGTGGAAGACTAATATATGGTGGGTAGATCTCAAAGAAACCTAAAAAAGAGGGAAGGGTAAGATATAAATAAGGATTTTATGTCTTTAAACAATAATTTATCATCTTGTCTCTTTAGCATAGAAGCATCTCAAGGACTATTATTTTTTATTTGCAGTTATTGCTCACTTGCAAACAAACATGGTTGGGATTCTTGGTATTTAGATATAGGGTGCTTATTAGTCTCAAATGAAGGTTTTTCTTTTCAAGGATACCATTGCATAAATTTATACAAGAGATTACAACTTAGACCAAGAAGTTATCAAAGGAAACTATTTCTCATACCTAGAATACTATATGAAATGATACACTTCTACACAATTTATAATAATGATTTGACCTATACTAACTATATAAATTAATGAAATAAATCAATCTTCAATAGTTATAACACATCTAAGATTAAATTTGACTAAACACAATAGTTAGATTCATTTGTAGAATTGGTACACATTAGAATTATTGAATCAACTTACACACACAAAAAAATTCAAATTCATTAACATAGAAAGGGAAGAAGAAAGAACATAGTTGCATGATAATCAAAATCCTTGATTTCTTCTTGTATTTCATTCAAAAACTTTAACCCTTTGAAATAGGGTTAAAACTTGTACATATAGATTTTGGGGAAGGGGTAACCTCATCCTCCAAGATTAGAATACTCTTTTTACATCTAAAAAGATTGTAAGATAAGTCTGAGTTACATATTGATGCATTACAAATAGCCCAACCATACAACATGTGCAAGCTACTTAAAAATTAGTTAATTACACTATATATGGAACTAAGACTTAACTATTTAGTTATATCAATTATATGAAAAATGTATAAAATTAGCCTTTATCTATGTTTACTCTTGTTTGATTTATTTCAAAACTATTATGGGAAATGTAGTAGCATTGGTATTTGAGGCCATTATGACTAGAATTGCACTAAAAGATGTGTTGAATATGTAAACTATAGTCATCATGGGAACAGTAATTTGAAGTGAAGCTAACATGGTTGTCATTGTTGGAGGTGTAGGTGGATTTGGCATGGTGGAACTAGTAGGTAGCCTCTATTGATCATCTTTCTTCTTTAAATCCAAATCATGGTAATGTTTGTATGTATTAATGTGTTATTCTTTGATTAGAATCATATCTAGGAGAGATGGCCTAGTTACCCTGCTTATCTCACTCATTATCATATTATGCTCTGCTTTGGTTGCTCTAAATCTAACCTTGAATAATTCCACCTCTATGGCCTTCTTATTCATTGTGCTTAATTTAGCCTCTATGTTTTCCAAGATCAGACCTTGTAGACTCTTCTTGAAGATATCAAAGGCTTGTTTAATCATCTAGTCAAATAAAACTCTAGTCACCAACCTACCTTAGTTATCTAAAATGGTATCCAACTCCAATCTTGACAAAAATTTCTCAACCTTTTTCTCTTGCTTGACCAAACTATTGATTAATGCCTCTAAAGATAGTACCTAATATCAGGCCTCTTGTGTTCTTATTAATGCTAAATTTAGAGCATTAGATGCATCTAATGGGGTCATCAAGTCCAAATCACTAAATGGCTTATTTGGGATATAAAACACAAGTAAATTTATCTTACTTTCATCTTCCTTGTGCTTCTGAGTAATTCAGCTATCTTATTGACATGTGGATCCAAGCTAACTCTCAAGGAATGAATGAAATCAATAATTTTATACAATATAAGGGCATCATATTGTATACACTTATTAATTCCATGGGGAAATTGAATCACTTGTTGTTTCTCTTTGAGTGTCTCCAAGTCTTCCTCGATCTCCTACCTAGAAATTTTGGTCCCTTAATGTATAACAATGATGGATTCAAGTCTCCATATATGAATTTAAGTCCTCAATATAAATGGACTGACCCTTTTTCCTATTTTTACTTTTTATTAGGGAGTATACTTCTTACATTTCTTCCATGATTAATTTTCTACCTAAGATATCTTCTATTTCCCTTTTCCTCATTCCTTATACTAATGCAGTGGGTTTATCAAATAGAGAGCTCACTATTGGTAATTTTGTTATCTTCAAATTGGGCCTCTTAGAGGCTGAGGCTACTAATTCCTTATCCCAATTTGGAAGAGTGAGATTTGAGGGATTTAAGGGATGTGCTTCTACTTGATAATGTTCTTTAGGTTCTTGATTAGTTTATGTGGGAGGATTGGGCATTGCAAGCTAAATAATCTTTGACCAATCTATGTTCCCCTATTGTGATATCAGATGAACCACAAAGATTGGCTACCTCCTTAGTTCCCTTTTAGTTTTACCACTATGTATATGGTGGTGGGAGTGGAAGAAGGAAAGGACGAGCCCAATTGGGTAAAAGGAGATGTAGTAGGAGTGATGGATTGAGAAATAAATGGATTAGACATAACAAGTGTTGATGGGGTAGATGTAAATGGAATGAAAACTAAAGGGATGTAAACTAAAATCGTGGAAGGTGAAACAAAATTAGTGGTTGTGGATAGACTCATGGATGGATTTATAAATAGTGAATCTTTAGAGACTGTTTGATGAGGAATGAATGTGGAAATAACTGGCTCAAGGGTGATAGAAATTGTAGGTAAAGACATCAAAGGGGAAAAACTAAAAGGAGTTGTGAGCAAGGGGACCTTAATAGATGAGTCAATTGTAATAAGTGATTTATCCCCTAGTGTTTTTAAGCTTAGAATATTTGCTTATTTCATATCTTCCTCACCTACCTCCTAGGTTAGAAAGTTTTGTGGTGCATCCCTTGTATTTCTTTTATAAATGTTTATTGTACTCATTGCCTATGGAATTAATGCCTAGGATGAAAGAGAAAGGGGAGTAGTGATTGGTATTGGGGCTAAATAGACATTATTTCCTCTTCATTAAATGAATCCAAGAATATAATCCTATCTTATACTTGTGCATTGCCTCCTATTGTAGTTAGTTCCTTAGCTAACTCTCACTTGACCTTTATCAATTCAACTATTGAAGGTTGAACTGGAATCACTTGTGCTTCCACTTATGCTGAGGTAGGAAGTTAATCTTCATTATATTATTCTTATTTATATCCAATGCATGGTGCCCTAGATATAAAATCTTATTTTTATTAAGGCTAGAATTAAGATTATTGGGGATCTAGCCCTTCTCCTTATAGTTTTTTGTAATTTCCTACCACTCCAAACATATGAGTTTCCCCATCCTATAAGAGGTAGAATTCTAAACATTGCTTCATTAAGTGATATAGATGGTTCTTCTTGAATCACTCTTAGTAATTCTTCACTTAGTCCTATAGTTGTGGCCCTTTTCTTGACCTCCTTGTCATCTTTGGCATTCTAAAAGATAAAGTCATGATATATTGGCTCATGATTTTTGTCAAGGCCAAGGGTATGAATTCTATTTTGGACCATGCCATGAGGGTCCCAATCTCTATGAGGAAGGGTGGGTAATGCATAAACATTCCTAGCATTATCAACCTCCCTAAACTATCTATAAATTGTATATTACATTTACGTAATGGTGTCATGAGATCCTTGGAAGGTAGCCTTCTTATTTTTCATCATCTCATCATCAATGCTATTCCAAATTTGATAGGTGATTTAATACTCAGCTAACTTATTCAAAACAAACTTTGGGATTTGAAAAATATCCATCTTATGACCTACCACCATGATTACTATATAATCTAGATATAACCAGTAGTCTCCTACATTGTTGGCTAATGTTTAGGCTATGATTGGTGAAATTCTTGGAAAAATATCATGGTGGATAGCCACCCATACTTGAGAGTAAATATCCTCAACATTTTTTAATATGTTTCTTGCATATGAATATATGTGAAGAAGTTGTAATAGTCACATATCTTATTCTTAATGAATTTAGCATTTGGTTCCCACATGATTCCATTATCTCTATACATTGTGCCCATAACTATGTCTAATAAGTAGGACATCATGTATAACTCACCTCTCAATGGATGTTTATCCTTATAAAATTTTTTTACTTATAATCATACACTCATGATTTCCCCCAAAGCATAAGTGTGCTCTAAGGTAGTCAGAAGGTCCAAAAGGGGAACCCATTCCAAGTGCACAAAGTAGATACTAGCATGACTGAAGAGCCTGTTCAGTAGTACCATACCTACATAGATTCCAATTCTAAATATAGTAATTGGAATGGATCTCTTGGCATGTTCCTTCAAATTAAAACTCTCCCCAGGTAGTAACCTTCTTTATGGATCTCTCTCCAAATGGTTGTTATGCTTCTATGTGATGATAGTGTGTAAATAAAAGGTAACATCTATAATAGGTAGGTTTAAATACCTATTAAATGCCTCACCTACTATACATTTGACAAAAAATTTATCATTTTCATAATAAATAGATCCTCCATCTATGATTCCCCCTTCAAATAATAGGCCCCATAGTAAATAGATGCATGACATCACCTATATATTTGTGACAACATAGTGTAGGGATTATCTTTTGAAGGGGAGCAAGTACTTTATTAGCTACTTATCTTTAGCTTCTATGTCTTCTTCAAGTTAAACTTAATCCACATTCTTCAATACTTCCCATAATGTTCATAATTCAAATAACATCTATCACACGCAATAACATTAAACATAGTATATAGGTATTCTATAGAATCCTTGATCAAGAACCTGGATGGTGTTAGGGCTCCCTTGTACGACCTAGATAATGATTTCATGTTAACTCTATTGAGTATTGGTATGTTCCAAGATTTTTATAATGGCATTTATTTACTTATCTTAATTTTTCAAATCACTATGATAGTAGTTAGGACTTTTGGGATTGCTTGAGGTTGAAGTCTATTCAAGCTCAAAGATTGAATCATGTGAACATGGTTAGGGGATCTATGTAAATAGATATCCTACATTGATTCCATGTTCATGCACCATTACTTGTTAACATCTATGAGATCATCACCTTAATTCAAATCTAAATTGACCACCTTGTCCTAGTGTGCATGCCATATAAGATGCCTTGTCATCTATCTTGCCATGGTGTAACATTCCATCCTTTTCCATGTGTCCTTGTATATACCAATCAATATAAGTCAAACTTTACTTTTAGGTCAAAAGACTCTGAACCATAGAATGTATTTCAAAAATATTTGCTCCCAAAGTTTCTAAAATAAAAGTTTTTGAAACAAAATTACTAATGACCAAACTTTGTTGAAAGAATCCTTCCGATGACAAATATCCAAAACAAAAGTTCCCAAAGCCATGTCCCTGATATGTAAATGCTAGACATAAAAGCCTATGATAATAATATTTTCAAAGAGATATTTTTTGAAAAAAAAAGACCGATGAGAATCTTCCTAAAGAGAATGTTTCTGAATTCTAAGTCTCTATAGTGAATTCTTTGGTATTAAAGTTACCGATGAATAAGATCCTAAAGAATAAGACCATGAAGAAATATGTCAAAGGAAAGTTTACATAGATCAATCTTTTTGATAGGAATATTTTTGATACAATCCCTCCAAAATGAAAGTTGTCGATGTGAAACTTACTGAAACAAAAGTTGCTGAAATGAAAGTTCTTGATGAGAAACCTTGTATAGAGAATATTTTCAAAGCAAATGTTTCCAATGTGAGTGTTTATGATAATAATTTTTCCACATTGGGTTTTTCAAAGAAAAATTTATGACTAAAATGTTTTGAAATGAATTTTTTTGAAGAATACACTGTAATAAAACAATCTTCATACCTATCATGTAAAGCCACTCTTTCAATCATTTTCATTAATATGTTAGTTTGAGGAAGTACTCCCAAAAATTATACCAAAACATGATTTAACATTAAAAACACTAATTTTGTACAAGTATCACAATTATAATAACCCTCAGGACTCTTAAGTATCCCTCCAAGATATTCATTATTTACAAAAAAATCAAAGGAGGTATCCACTTTTTGAAGAAAAAATATAATTTGGGGTGTGTTGAATACAAAAAGGACCATAAAATTTAAAGTTATGGAATGATTTGTAAGGCCATTTAACATTATTTTTAGTTGAAAATTAAATTTACACCATGATTTCACATGTATCATCATCCTTACCAAGAAAATTTATTGTTAAATTCATGTTATACATATCCAATAATTCCCCTTCCATTTTTGGTATTGTATCCACATTTTTTATTAGATATATTATTTTGTAGAATAACACATAGTTTATCAAATTATGTATCATGAATTTTTTACCCTAAAACCACATTGGATTCCTTTCAATCCATTGGTTAAATTCTATCATTGTTTTTTCCTTCAAATAATTAATAATTTTTTGTTATTTTAACTTTATGTACTTTAATTATTGAAATAATAAATTAATTTTTTTTCAAAATAATGTTAAATCATTAATCAATTAATGCACAAAAGGTAATATATTTTCTTGGATCACTTGAAACCATATAAATTTGAGACAAAAATTTATAAGTGAAAAAACTAAATCAATGAAAGAAAACCACACATGCATTACGAAGAAAGGATTACAAACAATAATCTATGGATTGCAATATTTATGAATGTTAGAATAGATAAAATAATAGAAAATAATATAAATATTAAAGTGTTTATAAATGAGAGGATGTAGATCTTTAAATAGAGAGAGGAATCCAAAAGGAGTTACAAATAAACTCCATCAATACCTTTTCCAATGTTATCAGTGTGTGCCGAGTGTCAAAAAGCCCCATGAGGTGAGGGGAAAGTGTGTGCCATGTGTTTTATGATTTAAAAATGATATGAAACTCCAATAT